>PNEQ01014280.1:0-12632 GCA_003012365.1 Medauroidea extradentata
CCAGAAAGAGTTAAAATGCTAGTCTTTCTAAACAAAAATTTGTAAATAATGTTAAGGCTTAGTGCAAATCAAAACACAATGAAGTTTTTTTTTTCAGTGTCAAAAATTAGATAAGACGTATGTAAGCATAGTTCTTTTTACCATTGTTGATTTACATTTGTTATTTGATTTGAAAGTTAACTTATGTGTAATCTAATAACGATTTCATTTTAATTTTTTAAATATTCACACAGTAAGCATTAGTTATTTTTTTAATCTCAGAACCGAAAAGAATCGAAATAAGAATCAAACCGGCACCGAATCTCTGGAACCGGTTCGGAACCGGAACCGTGAAAATAATGGAACCGACCCATCCCTAGTTTTCATATTTATTTTATCTTCAAGTGATAACAGTTAGTTCTGCCATAGTTGCGTATGGAAGAAGTAGATTCAGAAAAACCGTCTTGCAGGAAGATTCAACATCGGGAAGAAGGACTATGAGTTGTGGATCTACATCAGCAAAATTATCTGGAAAGTTTTTAATAGCTACACGTAAACTCAGCCTCTCGCAAAACTTTAAAGCAGTTGCTAAATTTATTTTATCTCTCGGGGTACCCTGACAGAGAGAGTATTTTTTTGCTTGACCAGGCTGTGTTAGTACTACTGTGGCAATTTTAACTTCATATCATTTATTTCACTTTTCATAGACCTCAACATACGTGTTATAGAGATGTTCACGGTCCTTTTGTACGAGATGTTTCAGTGTTAGATCCCATACTTTTTTTGACATACTTACTCAATGACATTATTGATTGCAAATTAAATGGGATTATATGCTGACGACACAAATATATTTTACACTGTGGATGATGTGGAAGTGCTAACACAACACATGTAGGAAGACATACAAGGAATAACTGATTGGTTATGTAATAATCAGCATTAATGAAGAGAAAACTAATCACATGTTCATAACAAAACAAAGTAGGAGACTGGTATTAAAAACCAAAACACACGTAAAACTCAACAATAAAGATGTTACAGAGAGTAAGTTCTGCAAAATTCCTGGGCCTAATAATACAAGAAAACGTCTGATGGACCACCCAAATAAAAAGCATTATAAAAAAGAATAAACCAGCTGCAGCAACCTTTTGGAGAGTCTGACAGCATGTTTCATTAAATGAGCGAAAGTGGTGTAACTCCAATTATGGAAAAATGGAGTTAAAATGCAATGATACATTGTGCATGTTGAAAACCGTTAACAGGAAAGGTGGTGTAACAGGGTGTCCAGCAAAAGTGGTATTTCAAATTCCAGTACATTTCCCACATTTCCTGAGAAATTCCAGTGCAGTGTTTTAAACGTGATACAACGTTAACTTGCGCTACCCTAGCAGACTAACGATGACCATACAATTTTTATGTTTCTTATAGAGGCGGCGAAGGTGTATAAAAATATTATTATTTTCCTTTACATGGATTTGTAAATTGATTGAATTGTTGAAAGTCCTCTTTTGTTGCATCCGAAGATTCAGTCCATGTGAACAACACCGAAATGCTTATGAATAGAATTGTGGGAATAATTTATAAAGCATGAGGGTCCAGCACAATATTATGTTTATTATGGTTTATACAGTCGTAAATCAGACACGTTTCTTGGAAACAATGTACATACATACAATAAAATGTAACAGTTAAATAGATTATATCACCATCCCTGATTTTTCACTTAGTCCTAACAGATTACAACTGTTAGCTAAATTAATTTACGTCTGTTAGCTAAATTTATCTAAATCACATTTTACGAAACAACATACTGTACGTATAAATAATAGTCGATAAAGGACACAAGTGCTGGGATAAATATTTCGATTTTTAATTATAACCTAATGGACGACTTGAAGTACACGCCCCCTGACGTCACCACAGGGGAAAAGTACTGTGGGAAACAAAGCTTGTTTACAAAAACACTTATTTGTTAGTTGGTAACTGCAGAAAGCAAAAATATTGTGCATTCATAGATTTGCACACAAGGGTAAAAAAATATTAGTTTCAATTTCATGGTTAAGATACGCAAATACATAAGATTAATGTTTACCTGAAAAAAACAGTAACTTCCAAACAAATAATCAGTTATCTTGACGTACATCTGATCCAGGACATGTGAAGCCAAACAGCTAAATGAAGGTTGTGTTCGGCTGCGGTATCCATGAAGATAGAAATTGTATCCCACACCTGACTGAAGCTCCGCCTCTTTTCAAGTCGTCTATTACCTTTAATATATTCATTCGTGTTTCGCATCTATATTTCCTATTTGTAGGCACAACAATTTTATCCTTGTTATTTTCACTGTTTTTGCTACCGATAAAATTAATGCTGCATTTTGTCATTCATTCCTGGTTTTAACATATGATGCATGATGAAAATTTTTGCCGTTTCCGGGGACATCAATTAAGTCAAATTAAACATCACAACTTCATCGGAGTCGCAACAGTATTTGTACTTATTCCTTGCAGTCCCAAAAAAAAAAGTTCAATCTTTATTTATAATTATAATGTTAAACAACATAAAAATTACCAAGTAGGCCTACCATGTGAAAACAGGAAATTCATTCACTAAACCAACTGATTCTCGAATCGAAGGCGTTATTTACTACAGAAAATGTTAATTTTTTTTGTAACTTCGCACACGATGGTACTTCGCGATTTTAAAACAAAAATTGAAAAATTCTAGATTTTACGCGTCGCGAAAAACACTTGTTTCTAGAAATAACTAAAATTGCAGCTGTCAAAGTACCTTCCAATATCTTGATGACTGACAAGGAAACGATCGGTGGCAGACAAATTCCCGCAGAAAAGAAAAATTTCAAGTACATTTCCCGCACATTCCCGAGCCCGAAAAATTCACGTACAATTCCCGTACTTCCCGCAATTTCCCGATCGCTGGACACCCTGTGTAAGTGCTAGTTCATCTAATAGTTGCACAGATGGCAGCACAAATTTAAGCAGCAAGTGGAGCCATCCATTGGTTGACTGGCAAAGTTGTGTAACTGGGAGGTAGGGCCTACACCACTATTCCAGTCACTGCGTACCTAGTGATCTCAATGCTACACTATCGTTCATGCTCGTTTAAGATCTTTTAAAGTTAATGTTTAGTTTGAATAATTTGAAAATGAATACAGATAAGACTGTTAGCGAACCAAATATTCTAGGCGATAGGTAATGGTTCGAGTAACGAGTACGTTCCGAGTGAATCAGAGCTGTCTGGTAAGTGAAATTATTAAGAGTTACCGGTATTTCATGTAGCATAAGCTAAGTTGTAGTTTTGAGTTAGGTATTTGGAACGTAAGTGTAGTTGTAGTTTCGAGTTGTTTTGTAACATAGCTCTTTACACTGATATGAAATAATAAATTATTGTTGCCCAGTACGGTCTATTTATAATTTCAGTCAAACTAGCAGTGTAAACCATTTTGATGCTATGACTGATACATCTGTGTTCTATTTTAACTGGTGTCTGTTTAGGGGGTACATCCACTGCGAAAAAAGTGGAGCTACACAATGTTACCTTTCATAGGCTAAATTTTGATTTGTGAAAGAGTTGAATGATGTACTGATTTACAAAATCATTGTAGTTATATATGTCTGCCAAAAAGAATTATTTTAAGATTGCATAAAACAAGCAGTCTATAAGTTACATTTTTTTTTATTTTACCAGAGAAATTCAAAGCATCTGAATGTAAATATGATTATTGTCTTCAAAGCAGCCAGTTCCATTCTGCAAAAAAAAAGTCAATAAGATAATCTGAAAGTACAGTGCAGTATGAGCAAAATTAAAGGAAGCAATGGATCTACCCAATTATAGTAATAATGTTAACTAATGTGCATATTTTCAAAATAGACATAAAAAATTGTTTCCATTGTTAGAAAAAAAGTTCCCATGCTAATAAACCATGATTTCATTGTTACAGATGAAGATGGAGTCGAGGAAGAGACTGAGACAGAAAATCCGGCAAGTGAAAATGAAGAAAGAAAAGGTAAGCCAAAACTATGCAGAAAGAGAAAAAAAAGAAAGCAAGAAAGAAGCAAGGAAGAGAAGGCAAAACTTGGGAAAGTCCTACACAACTGCCAATGGTAAATCAGTAGCGGAGAAAAAATTTATGAACACAAATTGTAACTGTAGGAAAAAGTGTATCCAACCAGTTTCTAAAGATGCACGTAAAAATCCTTTTGAATCATTCTGGAAAGTAGGTACTTTCGCAGCCCAAAATTCATTTTTACATGTTTCAATAAAACCGGTAACGCCACAGCGTCGTCGACCAACAGTAGGTGTTCGGCCACAAAAGCATAGTAGAAACCAATATTTTGTAGCCAACACAGATGGAACCAGTGTAAATGTGTGCAAACAATATTTTCTAGAAACATACTAAATTTCTGATGGTAGGATGAGTAGGGCCATAACAAAAGTACAAACTGGCCAAGCACCAGGCCCGGACAACCGGGGAAAGAGAATCCCAGTAAATAAACCACCTGATAGACAAATGGAAATGGTAATAGAACACATTTCAGCATTCCCCTCCTACCAATCGCATTACACAAGAACATACAACCCGAACAGGAAATACCTGTCAGAAAATGTAAACATTCGCCTATTGTAGAAATTCTACACTTCACTGATGCCTGTGCTGATGTAGGTGAAGAACCAGTTAAAGAACACATTTACCGGAGAACGTTTAACACAGAGTTGAAATTACACTTTTACATACCACAATAAGATACTTGTATGAAGTGTGATTCATTTAAATTGAAGCTTGACTGCTCTAACGATGAACATGAAAAGAAATCCCTTCAACAGCAACATGAGCTTCATCTAAGAAATGCTGATTAAGCAAGGGAGGCTATGCAAACAGACTCTGAATGTTCTGCTACTGATAGCTCTTATTACTCCTTCACATTTGATTTGGAGAAATCCTTAGCATTTCCCGAACTGACATGCCAATTGGCGTATTATAAACATAATTTGTACGTTTATAATTTAGGTTGTCATGAGTTCTCAACAGGATCAGGTTAAATGTACTGTTGGGATGAAATCATTGGTTCTTGTTGGGATGAAAGCATTGGTTCTCGAGGCTCTCAAGAAATTGGGGCATGTGTTCCCAAACACAGACTGTAGGGCATCAACAGCTAAACGTGTTGTCATGTACAGTGATACTTGCACAGGAGAAAATATAAATTGGAAACTTGCCTTACTTCTGATGAGACTTGTCTTAAGTGAAAACAACAGCATTGAAGTTACTGACCACAAGTTCATGCAAAGTGGTCATTCCTACCTTCCGAACAACTTTGGCATTGAATCAATTGAACAGCATAGTAAGGGACAGATATTTTGCCCTTCAGACTGGTATAGAATTATCAGAAAAGCTATGACAAAACATCCTTTCCATGTATCCGTGATGTCTAGTGAAGAGTTCGTATCCACAGAAAACCTAGAGAAACCAATCACAAAGAGAAAAGTTGATCCAGTGTCATGGCTTAAGATGCAGTGGATTTGGTACAAGAAAACTGACCAGTTCAAAATTTTTTTCAAAAAGTACATGTCTGACGAGATTGGATTTTACACCTTGGACATCAAGCCATCAAAACAGTCCAGTATCTCTGTCCCATATAGCTCTACCACAACTCTATAATGGACCAAAGCTTGTGACAAAAGAAAAATACCAAGATATGCAAGACCTTTTGCCTTACACACCCACTATCAACCATGAATACTTCCATAATCGTCATACTACGGACTCCACAGAAGATGTCAGACCACTTGATGCACACAACATTAGCGACGTTAAGTGAAAAACAAAACTATTGAGTTTGTTACAAGCACAATTGAGGTGGTAAAAATATGTAAGTCGAGTAACTAAAAATTGCAATGTTCAAATATTAAATGTATTTATAGTAATTGCTGATACTTTTGCAATGATATATACACATTATTGAGAATTCCATTGTGGTTGCAATTTTCTTATTTTTAGTATCTTTAAATTTTTAAAAGCCAAAGTGGTGCGACTTATTTTAAGGCCTAAAAATATTTATGGACATGTTCACAAAATATTGAAATATTTATGAACAGCTAAAATGTTCCATATTTAGAACTTTTACTTCGACTTTTTCGAGCCTTTATTGTTCTGGAATTTTCTGTGACAACTCTACTAAAAGTCTTTATATCTCAGTTCAAGGTTAATGTGAGTTACACCACTTTGGCTTTAACCGGCTCAAATGTAGAGTGGAAAAGCTAAAGGAGCTAAGTGCCACATTTGATAGAATTGAGATATTACTGTCTAAAAGAGCTAACAGCCAGCGCCAATGTAGGACATAAAGAGCTATGTTCCCATCGCAGTTCATATAGTTGAGGTTGCCACCACAAGATGTCACCGAGTGTAGGTCCCACCCTACAGGAAATGCTAAAAGAGCTACGTGCCATTTGTATTGCAAGGAGTATCTCTTTCTCTATGGAGAGTGTGTTTATGTGCCATGACAATGGATGGTGATTTGAGCAATTCTTTAAGGTCAAATAATGCTTCTGCTTTTGACAATAATAGTAAACAAGAATGGTCTTTCAAAAAAACACAGCATAAGAAATGAATAAGTGGTGAGCCATACCAAACTGGCAAACAAAAACTAGTACCACGCCAGGAACCACCAACTTCAGTGGTAAATTAATATTTTTTTAACCTCTGATTTTTTATGCACGTGTAATATTTTTTACTGTTGCGAGTACGCTTTTATTTAATCTATTCGTGATTAACCTTTATTGTCACTTTAAGTAGCTACTCATGGTAAAATTACACGATACCTGATAATTTAACAGCCACCATAACAGCTGTTACGATTTTCGTTACGTATGCTTTCAAACTGGTTGCCAAGGAATATTTTTATTGCACCGGCGATATGCAAAAGTAGTTGTGTGTGCTGTAACTCATTATTATTTAAATGCAGGATGATTACATTTTATTTACAACACAGTAATGACGTGAAACTAGTTTCTCACGTTGATTGGAGGTTATGTAAGATCAGAATGTAATTAGGATGCGAACCTTGTTACAGTGACATTACAGATTGTAGTGCTGTATGTGACTAAGAGTTTCTTCTTTATGGTTTTGTTACAGGTTCTGTGTAAATGTTCATATTACTGCAAAGATATTCCTCAAGATCGCAGAATCATTGAGGACACACTGTTTCACAACTTCAAGCAACAGGGTAAAAACAAGAAAGGTACATATCTTATGGGATTGATCCAGATACTTCCAGTTCGAAGACGGAGGCATGGCTCCTACACCGAACCAGTCGACAGCCGCAGGTAAACTACCGTCACCTATACTGTTCCAGATGGAAAAGGCAGCCACAAACAGGCACGAGACAACATTTATGCACATTTTTAGAATCAAATCATCCAAGAAAATAGAAAAAATTGTAAAGCAAAAGAAAGATGGGAAAACAGTAATGAACTACATGAGAGGAGGTGAATGTTCCTTTAAATTTACATGGAATGTCAGGGTACAGGTTAGGACTCACATAATGTCAGTAGGCTACCTACAGAACCAAGCCACTATGGTCGCTAAAAATCTGACAAGGAATACCTTAGCTGCGACTTGAATATTAATCGACTTTACTCATCTTTCAAGGTGAAACATCCTGCAAGTATTGTTACATACAAATTCTACAGGAAAGTATTTCTAAATGAGTTTCCTAGTTTGTCATTTCGAAGACCCAGGATAGACACATGCAAAACACACATCAGTTACAAATTTTGACTAAAGTTATGACAAACAGACTGCTAACAATGCTAAGCGAAACCAGGAATTGCATCATCGCAAAACTGAAAAAGCTTTCACTGTAATTAAGAATGGTTGTGTAGCATGCACATTACCTGGTAGTGACACATGTACAATCTATATTGATTTACAGAAAGTTTTTCAACTGCCTAAGCTTGCGCACACTAATATGTATTATTCAAGGCAGTTAGGTGTATATAACTTTGGAATACACATCCATGACACATCAGTCTCAGTGATGTGTATTTGGCATGAAGGGAATCGTCTCATGGCAGAAATCAGATGGCTTCTTGTTTGCTGCATGCTCGTAACAGTCAGCAAGTGACTAATAAGAGAAAGTTGTGTGTGGAGCGATAACTGCAGCTGTCAGATAAAAACAGAATGATGATGTTTTTGTATGTGCATCTGATTGCTATTGGCACGTTTGAACGCATTGACCATAACTTTTTAATGGTAGGGCACAGCTTTGCAGCTGCTGATCGTGAGTTTGCTCTCATAGGAAAAGGTGGAAAGAAGTTAGTCAAGGTCAGGTCATTAGTCATGTTGAAAAGGCTATTCAAGAAGCTCGTCCTTCAAAACCATTTACAACAACGCGTATGGAAAACAGGTTTATTGATGTTGATATAGCATCTGCATTCGCTATCTATCAACAAAAATAACTTAGCATATCTAAAGCTGCATGGCTGCACATTGATGAGAGTAAACCAGGTGTCATTTAGATGAAAGAAAATTTCAGTGAGTTCACTAACTGATTCGCACAATGTTTTCAACAGGAGAATAACTTAAGAGAAAAAAGTTTCAATGGTGTTACATGGTTTGCCTGGTATATTTCCACTTTCAGAAAGTAAAAAGAAGGATTTGCATAATCTGATCTCTTTTGTGGATCCCAAGTACAGTAGGCCTACTAACACTTAACTATGAAGAGCTTACAAAATAGGGAATGAAGATTTATTTGCAGTGCTTCGGTTTGTATGGGTGTTTTATGAAGATGGTTTCTTTGGATGCAGGTGGACCAAAAGAGTAATTTTTTGTTCAATGTAGATTCTACTTAGTACGAACTCAAAATTACCAGCAAGATCTTAGGGTAAGTGATTAACAATGACTTTCTGGCTATAACAGTGCTATTTGAAAATATTTTTTGAGCTTGTTTGAAATTTTTGTGTGTTTCAAATTGTCTTAATGCATGCTGTACTATCAGCTATTAAATAAATAATTGTTAATACTAAACCGCCTCAATTTACTTATCTTTATTTTTTTAAATGCTTCTACTAAAACAACATTCTCAACAGAGAATTTCACCTGGAGTCAGCTCTTTTCAGTGGGTAACTAAAGATGAACACAGCTCTTTCTCAAAGCATTCCTGTAAAACATATATTGTACAACAAAGTACATTCTAAAATTATCATCAATACATAACACATTATTCCAGCCAATCTGGAAGTATATCTACAACATTTTATGTAATTTTAAATAGTAAAGTACCAAAGATATATAGTTTTCTTTCAATAACTCAAAGACATCTTTTTGGTACTTAGCTCTTTTAGCTTTTCCACTTTTCAAATATTCTTAAAAATATATTTTTTACTATCCTACATAGTCATCTTCTGTACATGGTACTTATCTGGGGCGCAAGCAATAAACATTGTCAGAAATAATACAAAATTGAGCAGTGAGGTACATAAGTGAGGCCCTTATTAAATCATGTGTAAAATATATGCACATTGAGGAAAGAATTCAACCTTGGAGAATGTTTCTGAATGTGCTACACTGTCATAAAAAATATTTAATAAGTAATGGCGAAGTAACATACTTGATGTATCTATATAAACATTATACTAGAAACACACAGAAGTTAGAAATATCTAGAATAAGCAGTACAAAATATGGAACAAAAGATCATAAATAAACACTGTCAAAATTATATAATGCTATGAATTCATACATTAAAAATACAAAAAATACACAATTATTCAAATATAAACTGAAGAAAAAACTATGGGAAGAATAAAAGGATAAAATAAAATAACTTCTAAATGGTCATATACTAAGTTTTTAGGTATAACTATGTCAACAATGACAAACATGTTCCAGTAAAACCTAAATCCTCGTGTTGTAGGGATAAGCACGTACGTCAGTTTAGTGAAGTTAGTTAATAAATGTGTTTTGACGTGATATAACGGTAAACAATATTTTGTATGTACTGTATCATGGAATTACGGTAAAGCTGCGCAGAAAGTTTATGTAAAACGTGTGTATTTACCAAAGTGTATGTGTGTGCATATATGTACCACTATGTAGACAAGTTAAATAAAAATGTATAAATATGTGCATGTGTACATCTAGGCAAATGTAAACAACTGTGACTGTCTTCCGGATGTACACTTAAGAATCGACACTTGTCTGAAAATACCTCCCACATGTTCACTGCTGCATATTAAAGTTTTTCCAAAAATTAAAATATGCCTATATGACTTCACATAGAAAATGGTAAAATATTTGTTTTAATGTTTGGGTTCCACTGAGCACATAGTAACATGTTCAGACCATAGAAGTTGGCCATGTTTGTTTGTCATCAACAAAAACTCTTTCAATGTAAAATTACACATAGGAGATTTTTACACCAAGCGGCGGTACGTATGCTTTATAGCAAGGCAGCCAGCCTAGACGCACGTGTGGATGGCTTAGTTAATAATAGGTTTTTAGAGAATATCAAGTGTGGATCTTGTAACAAAGTAGTGAGCAATGGAATAATTTGTGATGGTTGTGACTTATGGAACCACATTGTGAAGTGTAGTGACATTAAAGCCTCGCTCTTTAGTAGGCCTACTGCTGTGGTACCGAAAACATATTTAACGCAAATTAATACATATATCAAAAATTCTTTGTGGCAGTTTTAAAACTTATATCATCATTTGTATATGAATTTTTCTGTTGCAATGAACCAAACTGATTTTTGGATTTTTGCCCCTGATATATCACATATTTTGTTGTCAAAACAAGCCAATATGAAGCAAAATAATTTTTCTAGCAAAAGGTACGTTAATTTAAAAAACGCTCTGACAAATTTGGCTAAAAAATGTTACAGTTATTTGCAATTGTTTGAAATAAATGAAAGTTCATGGCCTTGAAACAAGGTGATAAAGTGGAAAGTGATTGGTACTGTGAAAAGTGTAAGCTGTGCCTTGATGAAAATGGCGATGCAGGAATGTTTTAAATTAATAGAAAAGAATAAAGTGCTCAGCAAGAGTCATTGAGTAGTAGTAAACAAACAAAAACACTATTAACAGTTAGATTTGTTTAAATAAATTGAGACTTTCAGAGAAGACTTTTAATTGGAAAGACAACAAATACAATAGGAACAGCCTTCCCATTCCAGAGAGTTGCTGGAAATCATCATGCCATTACAAATGTAACAAAAATGGGGATACAAATATTCCCCTTAGAAACTATTACTCAATACTAAGTGACCTGAACAACAAGAGAAGTAAACCGGTTGAACTAACAAATTTGCAACAAAAGCAGCTGAAGAAAATAGAAACAGAAATTATAGTGGAAACAGTAGGAAAACCAGATCTTCAACAAGCATGTTAGTTCTGGATGACAGCCACACTAGGAGCATCGTGGAAAAAATAAACTCCAGCAGCACAAACATCCAGGCCATTGGTTATAATAAAACATGGTGCACCTCAATAAGAAGTTCTTAGGAACATAAAAACCCACCCGACAAGCGTGGAAAATTGTAACGCAGTGGTTAACTTTGGAGATGCAAATGATGCAGCATGAAATATGGGTAATGAAGAAATCCAAAGCCTTGGTGAAAATCTCGGTGCACTTAGAACCACGAAGGTAGTAGTGGTTAGAATTCCACGCAGGTATAACTTGATTGATATTCATGTGTGAATGTAGTCATAGACAAGGTGAACTCAGCTTACAAGAATCTTCGCATGCAGTACGACAATGTAAAATGTGTAGATACTAACATTTTTGGCAGGGAAATGCAGACACATCACGAGTTACATTTAAACAACCTAGTCTAGGCAACAGAAATATTCACACAGACTTACAGTTTTCAAAGTAGGAAACAGCCAAGTAAACTAACATTTCTAGATGAATGGCTAAACAGGAATGCAGAAAAAAATGTACACTTAATGGGTCTATGAAAATAAGTCCTAAAGTTTCTTACTGTACAATGCTCGACAAATGGGTAACAAGAAAGTGTGATAATTTTTTAGTTTAAATTTGGATACAAGTACAAACAACAATGTATCATTAAACAAACCTGATTTGTCTCCTAAAATACCTAGCTACTTATCTGCAAACAATTTACACATACAAATTCTAAAAGCTTAAAACAATATATGGTAGCGGAACTGGTTCTCGGCACTGCAATAAGTTCTCGTCACTTGATATAAACAAGAAGAAGAATATATATTGTCAATCTAACGAATCAACAGTGTAGGATCGAGTTTTGTGTTGACATCTATGGAGTGATTTTCGGAACTTGCCTCGTATTTACTTTATTATAGCACGAAAAGTGAAGGAAGGTAGTGAATCGGCATTAATGCTGAATATTTGTTAGCGAACGCTTAAAGAAGGTAAGTGCAAATAAATATTTTGCGTAAATTAAGTTTTTAAATGTTTTATAATATGTCATGTTTATTGTGATAAATACTCTCTGTAGCAATTACTAACTGTTTATTTGTTAAGACATTTTGCGACGAGAGAGTAATAGAGAGGGTGCCGAGAACTAAAACAATAATACCTGCGTGTGTTAGATATTTTGTGATGAGAGGGAAATAGAGAGGGTGCCGAGAACTAAAACAATAATACCTGC
>PNEQ01014281.1:0-12631 GCA_003012365.1 Medauroidea extradentata
AATATAATGAAATGGAAAAAATCTCATCAAAACTACACGTCACCGTCTACGGCTTGAAGCATATACAAACACATTATAAAATATTTCTGTGTTTAAAATAAATTTCTAAAAGTACCAAAAAAAATTTAAATTTTGAAATTTTTTATTTAACATAAACATTTTTTGTAACGGGTTTTAAATGCTACAGGCCATAGACAGTGACGCGTAGTTTTGATATGATTTTTTTCATTTCATTATGTTAACTGGTTTTCAAGTTTTGTATGAAGTAAAAATACGCAAATTTTGACTTTGAAGCGCCATTACGGGAAAACTAGATAAGCTAATTTTTTTCCGTTAGAGGTATAAGTACTCTCAAGTAATGTGTACAAAACTAACACTATTTCATACAAATATAAAATTATTTTTTTTCCCCACTTGAACAACCTTAAATGCACGAGGTTCCGGCGTCAGAGATTGTGCCTCAGAAGTTTGTAACACTGGAAACAATTTTGTTTAAAACGTTGGCTAAACCATTGTCTAGGATTGCTATTGTTTAATTTTCGCAAATTGGCTTCAAGAAACCTACATTTATAGAATAATGCTTTTAGCGTTCAATTATGTACCACGCCCTCTTAACTATTGGTCATTTAATTTATTCCATACCTGAATTTCTGGCGACTTAAATTCCTCCAGACTTCTCGTTCAACAAAACTACTACAGTTCGATACCGGTACCGCATTTTTCGTGAAAATTCGCTCGAAACGCCTTACAAACACATTTTCTATACACATGCGGGAATCTATGTTTGTTTACTTTCTGCCCGCGCTTTCTTATTTTTCGTCTGCTGGTGTATATAGTTACCTATCATGTTCCCGAGCACAGTAGACCTGATTGGATCCGGCCGAGAGATCGAGTTGAATGTTTAGAGATTTTGCGGGCCGGTAGACTTTTATAGCATTAATTTTTTGCCCGATTTTTATAGTAATGTCTATTCTATAGACTAGATCCAATGTGGTTTTAATAAGCGCATTTGGGCTGGCGGCTTCCCACCATTGACATATAAAAAGACATCATAAAATAAAACTTCCGTGTTAATGGGGATAAATACCTCCCATCTTCGTATTCTTCAATTATCGCTGTAAGTCCCGTACAATGCGACGTACTAAAATTTCCTGTCTGACATGACATAGATATTACATTCTTCGCGTGGTACATAATTCAACGCTATAAGCATTAATCAATAACTGTTGGTTTCTTGGAGCCAATTTGCGAAAATTAAACAATATAGCAATACTAGACAATAGTTAAGCCAACGTTATAAACAAAATTGTTTCCAGTGTTACGAACTTCTGAGGAACAATATCTGACGCCGGAACCTCGTGCATTTAACTGCGGCGCAAGAGATCACGCGTAGTGAATTAGTAGTTCTGGATAAATATTTACTCATAGAGCTGGCAAATACCATTATCTAGGATTGTTATTGAGTATTTTATCCACATTGGCTTCGAAAAAAAGTTTATTTATCTACCACGCACTCTACAAACTGTCACACGTATTCAAACTTTCTTATTTGACTAATAATCTTCTGGAGGATATTAATAATGTTTTCTATGGATAGTCACAGATATAGTATAAGCAAAAGCAATCAAGAAATGTCAACTGTATACAATGTAAGAAACTATTCCTTCTGCATAGTCGAAGCATAAAACACATAAGATAAGTGAGAAACCAAATTAAATGTCAAAGTTCCATAATTCCAAAATGGCGGCCACTGATCCACCTTAAAGGTGTTCAAGTGCGATAAAATCGTAATTGTATATTTATATGAAATAGTGTTAGTTTTACAGTAGATACTTCTGTGCACAGTTTCGTCTTATAAAACAATTTTATCTCTCATAGTTTCTCATAACGGTGCGTCAAAGTCAAACTATGCATGTTCTACTGCCATGCAAATAGTGAAAACCAAATGACATACGTAAGTGAAATAATTCACTGTGAAATAGCATGCCATGGGTTACGTAATAAAGAATTTAGAAAATATCCTATGGACTATTTTTATATAAAAAAAGTTGAATTTTGATTTTTTTCCTGTACTTATGCGATCTTTTTAAAAAATTCGAATAATTACGTTGTGGGTTTTAAAATGTTTTATAGAAGAGCTCATGGGATGTTAGTTCACAGTGAATTATTTCATTTAAGTAGATCAATTGGTTTTCGCAGTTTGCATGGCAGCGTAACAAGCAAATTTTGAATTTGACGCACCGTTATGAGAAAACTATGAGAGCTAAAATTGTTTCATAAGAAAAAACTGTACTCACAAGTATCGTCTACAAAACTAACACTATTTAATAAAAATATAAAATTATGATTGTATCGCTCTTGAACACCCTTAAACAACGATAATATTATCTCCGCCGAAGACGTCAGAAGAATACCGACGCCACGACACGCAATTTAGAACAATTTCATTTTAGCCATATCTCGTACACATATAAAATAATTAAAACAATTATAATTAGTGTGAACCGCCGCCCTATCACCACGTCGCAAAGCCAAACTTGTCACATGGAACATATAGCGTTGTTTTCATTGTTGCCGCGTCGTGGTGACCCTGATAGCTCTGGACCAGCCGCAGATGTATTTTTAGAGTCGTAGAGTGAGTGCAAGGAGGTCAAGGACAATATTCTGGGAGGTGATAGTACTTGTCACTGTGATCAGAGAAGTTCGTAAGAACATGGGGTCAATATGGGACGGTTGTCGAGATAGCCCCATTTGAATGTAAACATTGATACAGTTTAAAATTACTGTTATTGTTTAATTCGTAGTATTATGTTTCTAGTTTCAGTTACAAGTAAATTGTAATACATAGTGAAGAACACACTATTTTTTTTATGGCTGTAATAACAAGTTTACAATATACAAACATTTTGTTTCATTTGTGTCTACGCAACGTTTTAAGTTCATAGTCCACATTAGTCGGTTAGCTGTGTACGTAAACACTTTCTATGGCAATGCATTGCCTCCTTGATTGTGACATGACATGTCACTGCAAGGAGGAAAAAACTGCAAATAAAACAATAACAGTAACTTTAAAGTTTTACAATGCTTACATTCAAATGGAGCTGTCTCGACGACCGTCCCGTTTGACCCCAGGTTCGTATGAACTTCTTTGAACACAGTGAGATGACCAGTTCTATCGCCTCCCAGAATACTGCCTTATCCTCCCGGGACATCCTGTATAGTGTAACCGTACATAACCTCGTTGGTAAATAGTTAGCTCGGGCCTAGAGCAGAGAAGCAAGCACAAGCCAGGCGGAGAGAAGAGAAAGTGGCGATGACGCGGGCGCCTTGTAATTACCGCGGTTGATGAAGCCTCGTTGGTTTGACGCCGTTTTCGTCTTCGCCAATTGGATGTCAGGGTTGTCGCGTGCTCCCTCAGCACACTCCTATCCACCGGCCGTCGCTTCATATCCGCACTATCAAATATTATTTGCACTCTTAAGGGAAGGGGGTGTTAGGCAATTTTATTATATTTTCAGTTTTTCAACCATATTTTTTTTTCAAGCTGTATTTTCAAAATTTTCTTTTAGACAAATCATAGTATATATTGTTCGTAACTTGCTTTACATATTTTCAGTTTTTCAGCCATAATTTTGTTTTCAAGCTGTATTATCAAAATTTTATTTTCGACAAGTCATATGATATAGTGTTCGTAAATTGCTTGACATAAACAGTAATATAATCTTTTATTAATTTGACGTGCAGAATCGTTGCAAGAGAATTCTTGAAAGTTAACTTAGAAAATATTACCTGAATTCGTCAAGTGCAAAGCGAGAGACATGCGTTGGTCTTTACGTAATACTATTAATTTTTTTCACCGCTTAAGAGGACGTGTTACATAATTCAGCACTAAAAATAATAATATATAACTGTAGGTTTCTTGAAGCCAGTTTGCGAAAGTTAAACAATTGTAATCCTAGACAATAGTTTTAGCAAACGTTTCAAACAAAATTGTTGCCAGTATTAAAAACTTCTGTGGCACAATCTCTGACGCCGGAACCTCATGCATTTAACTGCGGCGCAAGAGATCAAGAGATCACGCGTAACGAATTAATAATTCTGGATAAATATTTACTCATAAAGTTGGCAAATACCATTATCTAGGGTTGACATTGAGTATTTGATCCATATTGGTTTCGAAAAAAGCGTAGAAATCAATTGGTTTTTAGCGTTTATTTATCTGCAAAGCACTCTTTAAGTTCCGTAGGAAAAAGACTACAAGGAAAACTTTCCACGCCAGTTTGGCGCGCTGCGAATAGAGGCGATATGCTTCTCGTCAAGCGTGAGACACTGGCTCTTATCGCTACGCTGTTCCCACGTGTCAAAGGTGGCAATTCGACACCGGCGAAGACTTCATTTGCGCAACAACCATTTGTGCAATTTCCTGCAGCGTAAAAATAACGTTAGAGATATACATGGAAGACCAGACACATGTGTAACTTTCTTTGAATGATATTCCTAAGCAAACGTCACTCGTGCGCGTTGAGCAGTTTTCAAATAATTCTATACGCGGATAAAAGTGTATGTAAATTCGTGGAAATAATTTCAGAAAAGTACTGTAATTGTTCGGAAGTGGCTTCCATAATTTTTGGTTTACTGAAATTTTGTTCGTATTGCCAGTTTACGTATGTTTGACCGTAACTTTCCATAAATGCATGGAAATATATTTCTACAATTTTAAAGCATATTTTATTAAGTTTATTAAAAAAAACTGCTGGTATTAATGATCACCATGCCGCATAAAGTTAACGTGTATGCACACTGGTGCGAAACAAAGAGAAGACAAGACAAGCTAAGATAACAGAAGCGAAGCGCTGCTTCCTGGTTGTCCACATTTTGTCGCGAGCGAAGAGAAGAGACGCGCATGGGCAATGGGTCGAACAGCCCAGTAAGTGACCGAAGTGTTCCGAGGAGGCCATACATATATTATATTCTCCTCGCTTCACCTATCTTGCAGTGGGAGGCCACACGTCACTACATGGAACTTATCACAACTTAAAAAAAAAAAAAAAAAAATCGCACCTCTTCATAGCGTTTCGCGTCAGCGGGTATGCACCTTTAAGTTATTTATTTCTATACAGTAAAATCTTTTCCTCATAATGGTACTGATGGAATTCTGTAAAATCAGGACGTCAAAAACAAAATTTGTCTCTTATGAAAAGTGTCTGTTACCACTGCATTACATATTATGTTGTCACTGTGGTACATTGGTTAAGAGTGTCTGCCTGATAATCTCACGGTTCTTGATTCAAATCACGGCAAATTCGAGAAATTTTTCAGGGTACGAAGTGGTATGTCAAGGTCACGAGAAAACACAACAAATAAGAATATTTCGTATTTCTGGAAAATGGAGTGCTAATAATTTTAAGAAGTTCAATTTTTGTGAGGAAAATGGGTTGTCCGTAATTTTACGGAGGGTTCCGTTACCAAGAAAAACTGAGTGTCCGTTATTTTACGAAACTTTCTGGATAATTTTTGCCTGTACATTTTTTTCTAACGGTATAACGGCTGAAGCTCTGTGCACGGCACGGCGGCCTGGAAATAAATATATAAAGGGTTTAGAATTAATTAATGTGTCACTTCGTTTTTATAAATCCAGACCCCTTGTTCCTTTGTAACCGTGCGTCGAAATATGACAGCAACACTTTGGCTTCGTGACGTAGATATGCTCTCAGCTTTAGTGTTGGTGTGTCTCGAGAGAAGATTCGAGAGAACGACGAATAAATAAATGATGCTGAAAGAAAGAACTGTTTCTGAAAGGAATCTGAAATGAATGCTAATAAGAGGAGATGGGAAGGCATTACAGAGGCGGGCAGAATTAATGTACGTTGAGTGAAAAATGTACGAGAATAGTGAGGAGCTTGACAGAGGCACTTGAGTTATCAAGGAAGCCTAAATGTAACCTCGGTATAGTACCTTGGGCTTCTTACTAGAAGTAATGTACTGTGTAAATTAGTTTTTTCCAATTTTCATACAGCAAAATTTGCAAATTAATTACAGAATCATTCTTCAGTCACGTTCAAACACACGAACACACACTTGCGTGAGCACACACTCACACACACACACACATGCATACACACATAGGCTACACATGATGTTCATGAAAGTATGTTACAAATTTGGCGAGATGATTACTTGTAAAAAATTGAGGTTAAGTCAAAGTAAGTTTTTAGTGAATGCAAATCTTAAGGTGAAGTGTTAAGACAATTTTATTGTGTTTTCGGTTTTTGAGCCGTAACGTTTATTCAAATTGTATTATCAAAATTTCATCTTCGACAAAGCATAAGATATATATTTGGTAAGCTACTCGACACAATTAATAACGAAATCTTTAATTAATTTGTCATGCAGAATCATTGCAAGAGAATTATAGATTAACTTTCATTAATTCTCTTGCAATTATTCTGCATGACAAATTAATGAAAGATTCCATTATTATTTATGTTAAGCAGTTCACCAAAAAATATATCTTTTTTTGTCGATGAGTAAATTTTGATAATACAATTTGAAGAAATGTTATGGCTCAAGGACTGAAAACACAAAATTGTCTAACACTCCCCTGTTTAAAAACCAAAAGTAATGAGAATTGAATGGGGAGATTCCAAGTGCATTTTAAGTATATATACATCTTTGAAGAAATTATTCCCAGCACCTTTCACCTTTCATTAAATAATGCGGTTGCTGAAACCTTCTGTGTATAGCGTGTTGCCTACCTGCAGGGTTCAGCATTTACTACGTCATTTTTTTTTTTTTATTTTTTTTGAAAACGGTTCACTTGGGTGTGTTGCGGCGGGGTGACCTTTTTTTTGTTCATTGTGCCTGCTGCTACCAACTGTGCTTTTTAATAGACAATAAATGCAATGGAAAAAAATCGTATAACAAAAAGGCCTGACCAACTCTGTTAGCTACGGAAGGTGACAGTAGTCGAAACCATTTTGCAAAGGTTGCATATGTTGTCATAATTTGCACCCGAAAATTTAATTTGTATTTATTGTTACTTTTTGTTATTTTAACAAATGTTTATCTTCAATTCCAATTTTCAATCGTGAATATCTCCTGAAAGATTTGCGCCTGCCAAAAACTTGCATTATATAACGTAATGGCAACACAGCACTGTAGTTAGTCCCCTCTTGCACTCCACACATATCTTACTTGTCTTACTACTGCTGTTCTGACTTACATATCATGGGTGCAGGTTTAAATCCCGAGCAGTCTAAACATGGTTCTACGTTTACGTGACGTAACGTACATAAAATACCTGGACGTGGAGCGCAAGAGGGCATTTTCTCCGAGCAGTGTTGCCACATTATGGACGTAAAATATCGTCGTACAACATTTAAGCACTTACATAATTTTCGTTTTCAACTTAGCTCATAACTCCCGAGGTGTGATTATTATGTGGTTGTTTCTGTACTTTCTACTTATTTGTGTGTGTTTACTTGAAAGAGTTGACAAATTGAAGACTTTCACTTGAACACAATGAATTAAAACGAACCTGAAAATCGCCCAAATCCAACCCGATGAAATTTTGGATGAAACTTTATAAAGAAAAAATTGACAAGTGGGAACTTACTCTAGGGAATTAAGAGGCCGTTCTAGTGTTTCAGGCGCATATATGCAACCCGCATGAACTACATATAAATCAAGGTTAATATTACCTTCGCCTTAGCAGTAAGAGTATTACACATATTAGCATTTTCTTCGCGCTTTATGAAAGACACAGTCGTATTATTTTCGCTGCGTTCTGCAAAATCTAGTGTAACGAACGGTTAGGTTTTATAAAACGCGAAGTTTATGCTGATATGTGTAAAACTCTTATTGTTATAACGAAGATAAAATTAGCCTTGAACCATATGGTTTTAATGTAGGTTGCATACATGTGCCTGGAACACCGGAACGGCCTCTTACGGGCGTTCAAGTGAGGAAAAATATTAATTTTATATTTGTATAAAATAGGGTTAGATTCGTAGACATTATTTGACAGTACATTTTCCTCTTACCAAAAAAAAAATTAGCTCCAGTTTTTCCATAATGCCAGTTCAAAGTCAAAATTTGCATATTTTTATTTCATAAAAAACTTCAAAACCAGTACATATAATAAAATGGAAAAAATCACATCAAAACTACATGCCACATTCTACGGCTTGAAGCATATAAAAACCCATTACAAAAAATGTTTGTACTTAAAATTTTTTTTCAAAAATTTGCTGAATTTATTATTGCATTTAAACATTTTTTTAAAAATACAAATCATTTATGTAAAGGGTTTCTATATGCTTCAAGCTGTAGACCGTGGCATGTAGTTGTGATGTGATTTTTTTCCTATTTCACTGTGTTAACTGTTTTTGATGTTTTGCATGAAGTAAAAATATGCAAATATTATGACATTATGGAAAAACTGGCTGAGATAATTTTTTTTTCGTTACAGGAAAATGTACTCTCAAATAATGTCTACGAATCCAACCCTAATTTATAGAAATGTAAAATTATTATTTTTCCTAATTTGAACACCCTTAAGTACCAAAAAGTACAGTGTGAATGGTGGGCAGAAGATAGGAAGAGGGTCTTTAGTGAACAGACGAATTCTGGATCTTCCGTAAACTTAATAATAAATGAAGCTTCTTATGTCCTGAAAGGGACCATTCAGGTAAAATTATAATAATCATTATAATAATATAACTTATCCTATATATTTTCTTTCGCAAGCCTTAAAAATATTTCAAATAGGGGCGATTCAAGAGAATGAATAGAATTTTAAGTTTATGATATGAAACGAAATCAACTCCGCAGCATGCAACATTTTACAGATCGCATTGTATTTTTGCTAAAATTACTGGTTACCATTGACAATTTAAGCGACACTACAAGCAATAAAATTGTCGTAAAACTATCCCATGTGCAATTTATTGGAAACTAGAGGTTTTATGTACGTATATAAATAGTTAATAAATATTGATGAGCATACACAATCGCAAACGTTTATCGTATTTGATCGGAGAAAAAATTCATTTTAATGTATAGCGGGAATTTTAGCGGAGGGGTTCAAAATTAGATTTTTTTTTTTTTTTAATTCGAGACTGTTACCAATTTATCACTAAAATTGAGTGATCAAAATGAACAATTCTGTGTGTTTATTTGAAAACATAAATTTTTACTGCAATCCTATTTACTTTAAAGCGCTTTCCTTCTAAAGAATTCAAAACATTGTCTCGTGTTTTTAGAATAGTGTTTGTATTTGGCGAGAATTTAGCGGGTACTCGCAATTGTAATTGACAACAGTGGGTGGCAACAGTGCCGCGACATGATGCAGATATCTGCCGCTTGCTGACCTTTCACGTACGACACCCACCTGCCGTGTGTGGGCGGCACTATGGCCTCGCCCGTCACTCTTGCCAACTTTGTTGTTTCTCAACTAAACACTCTTGTTTTCTGTCACACTGCAGCTGGTCACAACACAGCCATTCTTAAAATGAGGTTATTGGTATCAAATAGAGCTATCTCCACTGTGCTAAAATGAACAGTACAAGTATTTTATTTAAATCATTTCTACCCACATTATTGGGATGGGTTTTGTTTTACATATTCAATAAAAATTATGTGTATGCTAGCATCCAAGGAAACTAAATATATTATTAATGGCTTATTAGATATTTTAACTTCAGTTTTGGAGGTTGTCTCAATTTCGTTAATAAACGGAGATAGTTCCTTTTGATACCAATAGCCTTAAATTGTAGTTGGCCACCATGTTCCTCAACTAAATTATTAGTGTGCTGCGACCAACAATAGAGCGACTGAAAACGACCATGCCACACAATTTGTGGTCGGTACATGGGAAAACATTCGTTACGTCTGGAGGAAGACGTAACATCATGTGACCGTATGTTGCTAAGCACTTGTTTTCTTTAACACATTTCGTATCGAAGCCTAGGAATTGTTTCCGATCAAAATCTCTCCTATAGCAAATATTTCTCCTCTCCCCTTGAAACTGGCTACTACATATTTTATTTTATATTATAAATTTGAACGAATTCTTCCACCTTATCTGAAACTGTTTGCAATGCAGGGTCCAAAAACTCCAGAATGCACGTGTAAGGTAGGCGTGTATTTGTAATCGGACATGAAGGGACCGCGTCCCGGAACATTTAATTAATACCGGCTGGCTGAACATAGAAAACAGACAATCGAATTTTGTCGCACAACTAAAATAAGTTCTTCATAACGTCACTCCACAGAATTAATACAGCAAAATTCTATTGATACATACTATACTAGACATAAAATGAACTCCCAAAGACCATGACGTCACAATAGTGCAGCATTTAAAGCCATGATCTCTAGTTTCTACTTTTTTAGCGACATTACATTTTAAGCCTGACGAGACCAGACATCAAAAATTTGTTTGGCAGTTTGGGTTGAAATCGTCTTCTCCATGTTGGCTGATTTTTGAAGGCAGTAAATACTACGGTTTTAGCTAATCATGTAGTTAACAAAATTCTGGTAAATTTAATTTTTTGTCGAAACTGCAATTCCTTGTTTAAAAAAAAAATCTGCCATAATAAATAACATTTTAAACAAAAATGCCAAACAGAGTTTTAATATCTGCTCTCATTTAAGCTTATAAAATAATTATCTCAAAACAGCAGAAACAAGAGAGTGATCATTTACCTACATGACTAGTCGTGTCTGGAACGAATTACCCGCCAGCCTTAAAAAATGTGTAATTAAGTGCGTATTATATACACATATATATATATATATATATATATATATATATATATACACACACATATATACACACACAAAAAGCTCCTACTGATAGACCAAAACAAAAATAAAATAATAATTATAATAATAAATAACAGGCGAGATTTTTTCTCATTATTTGCAGACGTTTTTCTCTTGTATACTATAAATCCCATTATTGAAAATTCAAATTTATTTTTGTATTACTGGCTTAGCTTATATTTCTCTATTATTATTATTATTGCTATTATTATTTCCTTTAGTACGTAAGAATTTAAATGTCTTACTGTTTGTTCTCATCACTGTTGTTATCTAGTTATATGTAGTCTAAAACATGCACGACAAATTGTAAACCATGCTCGTGTGGCAGGGTATCGCAGCATACGTTCACAAGGTACACATGTACACAAGGAACTGCACTCAGATCTGTTACACTCGATGTGTCGCCACTTTACAGACTAAACGACACTCAATGTAACTTGTACAGTGACTCTACAGCGGACAACGCAGTGTGTCCGTGTTAGCCTCGGTGAACGTGTTTCGCGCGTTCAAAGCGCATATCCCGCGCTTGTTTTTCCCTAGTCTTCTAGCCGACAATTCGTCTCTGTGACCCTGTAATTTTATGACGTAATATTACATATGCACACGCCTATACCTTGTAAAAGATTCTGCCGTATGATTTTTTTTTAAAATTCCTATGTAAAAAGGACCGCCAATGCAACCCGTTTTCACCACTTTGTGTTGCGAGAAACTGAACTGTATAGGTGCACGTAGGATCTGAAATAGGTAGATGCACGAGTATTTCGCGTATTGATTCTACGTCATGTTGAACGTCAAGAACTTATACTTCACAGTAACTTCTGTGATTCGGCTGCAGCTGTTTCGACATACCTTTGACGACTGCAAGCCGGTTATAAATGAGGAAATAACTCGTGGAGATATCACGTGCTACTTTCTTGTACGGTAAGAAGCCAATGGATAATAGACTGTGCCCAATGTGTGTATAGGACTGAGAAGTCTAGGCTGATACCAGATGAATACGCGAAATAATCGTGCCTCTAGAAATAGGTATGCACGCGAGCGTTTTTTGAATGTTGTTACAAAGCTAACGTCGAGTAGTTTTAGAATAATCTTTTGTGTCGACCGAAGCTCTTCACATCGCCCGGCAGTATGTAGGTTGTTAGAAAATCCACCATGTATGCGCTATTTCATAGTACATGATGCATAGCATAGTCCATAGCGTGTGAGTTGGGCCGTGTCGCTGTGGAATAGCATCACTTTTATTGGCAGCTAGATACCAGGTGAGTCGTATTTAATTGGACGGTAGGCACTGTCAGAGGCTCGCCAAGCTCGGTTAAGAAGCCTCCCTATAGATAGGCTGAGTTAGTGTGTGTGTGTGTGTGTGTGTGTGTGTGTGTTGCAGGAGTTGTAAGGTTGCCATTGGCCGACATATGTAATGAATTATCGCCTCTCCGTATAAGCCACTCAGATGGCGTGCAGTGCTCTATTAATATTATTATCCTTTTTCCTTTGGGATTTCAAGCGATGCTCACACTATTTTATTTGCAGGGTTCTTACGGTCCTGGAAAGTCCTGGAACTTTGACCATGTCCTTAAAAGGCCTTGAAAAGTCCTTGATTTAATCCAATCCTTGAAAAGTCCTTGAATTTTTGGGTTTACTTACTTAATATTCTATTTATTTTCCTAACATTAAAATCCTTTCTCAGAACTATGAAACCATATTTTGTCTATGCATTATTTCTGTAATATAATTTATCTGATGACAACAGACGTTTTGCAGTGTCTGTGAAATTGATACACTTTCTGGCATACCACGGCACGATAGG
>PNEQ01014282.1:0-15564 GCA_003012365.1 Medauroidea extradentata
AAAAAGAAAATTTTAATGTAAATTTCTCTACTCGCATCCCCAATTAATAGGTTGGATCCCGCCGTATACATCCTTATACCTGGTTAATTTGGACTACTTAATTTGTTATTACAAAAAAAAACATTTTACGACAAAAAAAATTGACATTACTGTGTGATAAGAGGCCAAGTAAGTGCTACGTGCCAGTGCACGTCACAACACCCTTGCATGGAAAGGGGATATATGCAAGGGTGCAAAGCAAAGTAAGGAACACCGGATAGTACTATTGTGCTGCAACATGGATGGCAGCAACAAATTGAAGCCACTTGTCATCGGAAAATTTAAAAAGCCTCGAGGTTTCGAAAACACCACCATTCCATGTCGTCATGATCATAATAAAAAAAGCATGGGTGACCTCTGCTGTTTTTACAAAAGTGGCTTCAGGCATTCGATGCCTGCATGAGTTGCATAAATCGTAAAATAGTGTTGTTAGTAAATAATTGCCCCGCCCACCCAGCAGTGGAGAATTTAAAGAACACTGAATTGATGTTCCTTCCAGCGAACACCACCAGCATCCTTCAGCCCCTGGACCAGGGAATCATTCAGCAGCTCAAGCTGAAATTCAAGGAAAAACTTGTACGAAGCTTGATGCTGTCCCTGGCATTTTAAGCGACCACACAAAAAGTGGGATGTTTTCAGGGCCCTGCAAGGTATCACGGTCTGGAATGAGATATCACCTGTGACTATTTCGAACTGCTTCAGACGCACACATTTCACTTCCCTGGACGAACTACCAACGACAAGGAATCTGCCAACAACCCTTATGACCCCTGTCTGTCGTAGAGCCCAGTCAGGCACATCTGCAGAACCCCAGCATGGTACATCTGTCGAGTCTCAGCACACACACGTAGTTGGGCCATGTGTTGAATTATGGGAGAAGTTGACCCCAAGCTACACGTCCAAAGAATATATCTCACTGGACGACGACTTGGCAACGTGGGGTGAATTCTGTGAAGAGGACATTGTCAAAGCTCAACATGAGTCTTCGGCTGAAGGAGAGAGTATATGTTATCAATATGTAATGCCATCAAGGGTGATTGTCTTCAGTGCTGTGGACATAATCTCAAATGCTTTTTCTTCGGACACAAATGCATGTCCTGACATCCCGCGACAGTAGGAAACCGTCAGGAACTACCTAATCTATGGCAAATCACAGGCCAAGAAGCAAGCATCGATTGATTTCAGATTTTTTAAAAAGAAAATAAATTTTTGTATAATATGCAGTGTGTAGGCCTAGCCCTATTGGTAGAGTGTTCAGAGGGCGTGGTATATAATTCAAAGCTAAAAGCAATCATCTATAACTGTAGGTTTCTTGAAACCAATTTGTGAAAATTAAACAATAGCATTTCTAGACAATAGTATTAGCCAAAGTTTTAAACAAAATAATTTCCAGTATTACGAACTTCTGAGACAAAATCTCTGACGTCGGAACCTCAAGTATTTAACTGCGGTGCAAGAGATCACGCGTAACGAATTAGTAATTTTGGATAAATATTTGCTCATAAAGTTGGCAAATACCATTATAGTCTGTCTCACATAAGAATTCCTTTTTTTGACAGTTCTGAAGACAATAACATGCACAAATTTCTACAGAAAAATACTTTCTATTTTGATGTAATGCAGTGCGAAAACTAGTTGAGTGTGTTAGTGCAAAAATCACTTGTGGCAGAGGAAAACACTGCTTATTCCATGGCAACAGCAGTAAAAATGAATGTGAGCATAACTGTCAAAAAATGGAATTCTTACGTGAGATGGACTATATCTAGGATTGTCATTGAGTATTTTATCCATATTGGCCTCGAAAAAAGCGTAGAAATCAATTGACGTTTCCAGCATTTATTTATCTACAATGCACTCTTAATGAATAAAACATAGCCTACCGAATTGATTTTGTTTAAATATTTCAGAATAAGGCCTAAGGGTGATAGTGTTTTGAATAAACACAAAAAATCTTCAAAATTTATGTGATGAATTTTCCTTTATTAATACAGATGATGAAAATAACTTTAATAGATAAGTGAAAATAATTTTGTATTTGATAGTTGGTTTTCATGAAGTAATGTAGCCTACTTATGTAGCCTTCTGTAGCAGATTTTACTATAACATTACTGTAACTTTTATCTTTTATTTTGCTAGCTGACAGGCTATGGCTATGGGTTGTTTTGTGTGCACAGTTGTAGCTGCCCAGCATGGGTTATGCAACAGAAAACCTCATATACCAGCTTCAGTGCAAACATTGCAATGCAGAATACATATGCCTCACCACCAACATACACTGACAAAACGAATAGTCACAGAGCAGATACAAAACAAGCCATTAGTAGTTAAAATGTGCTTATTTGACAAACCAGTCTCAGCACATGCTGCATCACACAAACAAAACTTTGACTCCTGTTACAACACCAAATTGGTGAAAGCCCTACCACTCTCAAACTACAGCTCAGTACCAAGGCACTGGGAACTGGCCCATCAGTACATAACCAACTCTCCACAACCTCCAGGTCTCGATATCAGATAATCGCAAACATACCACCAGAATACCCTTGAACTTCTACATTTCCTCAATTTGAATTTTCCCACCACCCCTTAGCTCGTTCCTTGGCTACTAACAGTGGTGGAGTTAGAAACATATTTGGTGTGTGGGGGTGGGGGGACTTACGTGATTTTATGTGTTGTAAAAAATACCAGCCATCTCAAAAGTGTTATTGTTTACTGTTACAAAACATTAAAAATAACATACATATACATAGGACACATTAAATGTACATTGATCATCATAGATCAAAACTCCAGTTTCTTTGAGGCGATAGGACATACTTTGGCTACATAATGTTGAACGCAGTTTTGGGGGGGCTTCAGCTCGGTAGCCCCCCTTAAATCTGCCACTTCTAAGGCATCCAAACATGCTTCCACTGCTGTCATTATTCGGTGTGCCTGAACTCATCGTCTGATGAAGCTGGCCTAAGCCAACGAAACGTCCGCAATCGCTCAACAGTGTGCTCGTCCTTTGCATATGTCACTACCAAGGAAGTACCATCCTGTGAGCTAGTCAACACACTGTTTATTTCATTGTAGTAAAGACTATGTAACAAACAGTGATTTATTATCCTAGTACTGCTGAGTTCAAGTTTCAAGTTATATTTTTGTTTTAATTATTTAAACATTGCTCTGATGTTATGGTGATATGATAGTATACAATTAAAGTTAGCTTAAAAATAATACAGTATTCTAGAGTGTAGCGCCTGTCAAGCTCTTCAAATGTATTAAGGTCATTCTATGGAACTAATGACAAAAATGGGCAAAAAATAAATATATCTGAGGGATTTTTGGTTTCCATTATTGATAACTATGGTATTTCAGGAGAGTTATATGAACTTTAATTCCTCTATGAGCAACTGTGTCTTGTTGGCAGCCATTGTTTTTAGTCATATATGTACAGTTTGTTTTGTTCCCAGCAGTAAATTACATCAATTTCACTGTAAGAAAAGTCTAAAGGAACATAGTAATGTTATAATGTTTAGATTGCAAATACAAAACCATTATATTTTCTTCATTTTAAGTCTAGTGTGGTTGGTATCCATACAAAGACAATATATTCTCCTATTTATAAGAACAACTGCTCTTAGGATTGCTGAGTATAAAATATTTGTTATGATTGGAAATCATTAACTTTCTCTTAATTTAGAGATGATACTTACATAATTGTCTTGATAAACTTTTATTTTTAAAGTTATGCATAGATCACCTCAAAAGAAAACTGTAGTCATCAAAAAGTTATTTGAGTCATATGTTCAACCATTGAGAACAATTAAAGCTTCTCCCAAAGCACAATCTCTGCACCCTGATACTTCTAAGGCTGTACTTCAGTTTTACGTAAAAGATGGCATTAGCTGCCAGGCTTCTGGGCGGAAAGGGTTAGTAACTGTGCGACAAAACCAAACAAAACAAAAATGCAAGTTCGACACCTATGTTTTCGTTAGCAGAGGTCCGTGCAATTTTTTGTAACGAAAATGGCAAGTGAGTGGAAAGAGTAAATTTGTTGAACTTAGGCCGAAGCATGTACTGTTAAGCAACACACTACTGTACCCCGCGATGTCTGTCTGTGTAGATACCATGAAACTTTATAAATGCAGTAAACGATCTCCACAAATTTGTGCCAGAGTTCCTAGAGTACTCTAACCAACTGTTGGAAACAATTGTACGTAAAGATGCTACAATAGACTGTTGGTTTGGAAAATGTGGGACCTGTAAGGATTTCATGACTTCAAGAATTGCTGAGTGTTGCGCTGCTTTGAATGATCCATCTGAAGTGAAATGATTGTATGGAAAGAGTGTGATGGAAGACTGGTTAAAGTGCAGGAAGATGGATGTTTGTAGGATTTGGTTGATCACATTCTTACTATTGGACCACCATTTCTAGAGCATTGTTACATCAAGAGCTCAGTCTGACTCCTATCAAACAAAGAGCAACTGTTGAATCAACTCCACATGTGGCTCTGATCCAAGTAAATTTCTCAGAAAACTACACGTGCATAGCTGAAGATCAGATACAGAGTGCCCATTGCCAACAAACCCAAGTATGTTTATTCAGAGACTACCATATGGCATTCAGAAGTTCTTAATCCAGGATATGTGCTGGTATCTGACATTCTTGACCATTCTAAAAACACTTAGACTTCTTGAAGAGTTGCCATCTTCAGTGACTGATGTCAATATTTGGTCTGATGGGCCTAGCTCACAGTTTGAAAATGGAGAACTCTTAGAAATGAACAAAAATATATTGTGGACAATGGCAGGAAAGGCCGCTAGGCTACTAATTACAATTAAAACAGAAAGAGTTGTGCACAAGTACTCACAGGATGGTACTTGCAGATAGAAACACACACACATAGGACGAACACATTATTATGCTACTTCACATTGCAAAGGGCCAATTGATGGAATTGCAGGAGCCATTATGCACAAAGTTTGACTGAAAGTGAAGAGCAGGAAGTGTATGGTACATAATGCCACTGACTTTGTGAATGCAATAGATCCATCATAAAGGTTGGTGTGATTTTGATGAACAATTAAAAAGAGATTGTCCAAAGAAGCAACAAATTAAATGTGGCTTCTTTGGTTACGAACTGTAAACCATTCCCAAGTATTGAAAGGCACATAACATAGAAATTTGTAATGGTGAGACTATAGGATACATAACTACATCAGAAGCAAAATGTAATTGCAAGAAACAAGTAACAGAAGATTTTATCAAAGTGGATGACTGGGTGGTAATGAAGGATGATGGTTTGTTATTTCTAAGAATTGTAACAGAAATTCTTGCAGATGATTATAAAGTGGATGTATGTGGTGAATGGTCTGATACTACAGACAAATTGTACTACAGTAAAGCTCAAGTAATAAGAACAGTCATTCTACCAGTAATTGTAACTGCTCATGGTCATTTTAACTTTGATTCTGTAATAACGTGAAAATGTCTGTAACACAATGTTAATCATGATCTATGCAATTAATGGATACAGCGAATCTGTGTGAAAAACCATAATGGAGTAGAAAACAAGCTGTCAAAAATAAGAATTTTCATTATTTTGAATATGTAACGTGAGTTACTAATTAAAAAAAAACATTTTATATATTTTTTTTCTAACCAAAATTAATATTTTACATGAAATTATATTCACCTAAGTTACTTAAATTACCTGTAAAATTAGGAAGCCAGCAAATTTTTTAACAGAGGAGAATTTATCATATTTTGAACATGATCGTAACCTCTTGTCCATAATCTGTAATGTGAGTACCAGTAACAATTTACTCTTATTTTGATTTTCAGTAGTAAAATTATGAAAGTAAATATATGTACGTATGTTTGCCACGTTATGTGTTTTTATTTTTATCACAATTTCAACTATTATTTTGTAATATGAGTTACCATGGAATGACTCTTTGCTGTGCATTCCCAAATATGTTTTATTTACAAAATTATTCCATGTGTCCATTGTGCCAATATATGAAAAGAAAACACAGTTCAGACAATGACATTAAGACATACTGCTCATTAAAAACACATGTGTTAAGCCCTCCAACATAGCTAAAAATGGTATTTTCAGTCAGCTGTACTTCACAATGTAACTTACTAACAGGATGTATGTGAAAATCGGATATGGGTCGTTCACTTTGAAGTGAGCACTGCCCCACTATTAAAATAATAAAAAAAGTAATTTATTGGTGCTATAGAAGTAAAGTTTTGAGAGTTCTGGAATATTTACACTAGTTTTTAGTTACATGGAAGTTTTCGTATTTAAAATAGTAAAGATAGAAATGGCTCAGAGAAAGTTGTAAGCAGTGATCCGTTTATCCTGAACAGCCTGTAGAAACATGCAACTGTGATACAGACTTTCCACCAATAAAACTATGTGGTCACTGAAAGTCCTATTGTAAAAATGGATCTACAGAAATCTTGCATGCTAGTCCAGCACTTGGCTTTTTGTGACGATGCAACATTAGATACACGCATCAAGGTTACCCTTATATCTCCAATTCTGAACAGGTAGGTGGCTTCTGCTTCTTTAGTTTGAATAATTTGATGGGTTGGCACATTTTCAACTTTCCAAAAACTATCTAATGGTTTATTGGAGGATACAATAAAACCTTTGCTATGTAGTATCAGAACATCCCCAGTCCTTAACTCTTTCGGTGCGGCATATTCATTTAGGGAATTTTACCTGAGTGCGTAATTTATCAAAAAAATTAAATTTTACAAAAGTGTTAATAATATTTTTTTACTTCAGTAATACAGATAACTGTTCAGAAATGTTAATAATATGACCTATACCCCTTTTGTAACATTGTAAGAAAAAAAAAACAATGAAAACAAAATTAATGTACAGTGAATCAAAATTGTATAAAATATAGCAATCTTATAACAAATTACAAAAATCTAGTCTTTCTAAGAAATATAAAAACTGTGGTATTACTTCTGATGTAAAAGTAGTCACTGCAGGTTTTAATTAAAATAAAGTTAAAATTTAAAATATAAACAAAAATATATAAAAAATAGAAATTTTTTCTATTCGAAAATGTTGCACAGCACTCAAATTCTTGCATAAAAATACCTTGAACAAAAAAGCAACACTTTTAGCCCTTGCAAGTAAATTTTAGTAAAGAAAATTAAAAAAAAAAAAAAAAAAACAATAATGCTTACCGGGATGATTTAGTATCATGACAGAAAGATTATCATTTAGAAAAATGCATAACATTCATCTGCACATTATAAACTGTGGACTTGCAAGATATTTTGTAGTAACACAAAAAAGAAATGAAACAATAACATGATTGTCACTCAGAAAACAACAATGTGATTATTAACGGCATAACATTTTAGTACTTTCAAACAAACGTGTAGTAAATGTAAAAAGAACAAAAATTTACTTTGTAGATAATTGCATAGCACATTACAACTGCACAAAACAAGAACAAATAATTTTGCAGTAAAATGAAATACATAAAAATTTAACAATTGTTACTATACAATTACAAAACACTGGGACAAGATAGTTTCTCAGAGAGTAGCATACAATTTTTCAGTAAATCCTTGCACACTGCATCTTTGTGGTAATAAATAAAAAAAAAAATCAAAGCAAAATCACACTTGGGTCCGTAACTACAAATAAATTCAACACTTGCAAGTAATTTTGTAGTCTTTCTTCGTATGGTACATTTCAAATCACAAAACAACACACATTGCTGGTTTTTCCGGACAAGTCTTGCAATAGAAGACAGTTTGCCTCCTCTTACATTTCCCTTTTCCTTTCAGCTTGTACTGCGCTGGGAGTACAGAGCAAACAACACAGTTTGGCTTGTGACTTGTTCTGCTGCTCACAGATGAAATGCCTTTCACTTAGCCTTGCTTTAGGCACTGAATCATACTTTGCGACCACGTTTAGCTGCAGGTTCACGAACGTAATGTTCTAAAAGTCCTGCAATTACTGCATTACAGAATTCACTTGCACCAATGCTGCTTCAATCAGAAAATACCAGATAGTCTGGTACCATTTCAGTTTTTTGTGTCTGTACACATAATTTGTGCACAGTTGATCAAATTTGTCTACTCCATTCATGCTTTTATTATAATAGGAAACAAGCTTCGGTTTTTCTACCTTTTCAAAACCAGTTAGATTTTTCTTTGTTCTTCGGTTTACTGTCACAATATCAGAAGAATGAACTGTGTTCAGCATACTGACACGTCCAGTGTCATGCTAGCATTCCTTTCTTGTTATCCCAAAATTTAGGCTCGTGGTCTTGCTTCAATTTCACGTTTTTCATTTCAGTTGGTAAACCTTTACAGTTACATCTCAGAGTTCCACACCCACCAATACCATTTTCCAAAAGAAGGTTGAAAAGATTGGGACTAGAAAAAAAATGGTCTGTGTAGACAATACGATTATTGTTCTCAAACCCGTTCAAAAGATTTTTCACAACTGTTTCTCCCAAACCTTCGCCTGTATTTGAACCAGTTCCTTTTCCCACATACACTTCATATTTGCATAAAAATCCTGTCTTACTGTCACACAAAGACCACAGCTTTATTCCCCATTTTGTGGATGGTTTGGAAGGTAAATACTGTTTGAACCATAACCGTCCTGTGAACTTTAGCATTGTTTCGTCTACAGAAACACATTTTCCAGGTAGCACGTGATGCAAGTACGTATCACGTGTCATATCAATCAGCGGTTGAACTTTGAACAATGGATCATAGGCTGGCCATCCTTACTTTACACTATCGGCATTATTGTTGAAATGCAGAAATGAACGCAGAAGAAAGTATTTGTCTCTTGACATTACTTCTCCAAAATTTGGCGTCTGAAGAAGCCAAAATGACTCTGAAAAATAATCTTTCAATGTTGGTTTTCTGCACATACCCATCCCAATTTCTAATGTCACCATTGCCTCAATATCCTCAACAGTACAGTCCTTCCAGTAAACATACCTTGAACGTGGTGAAAAGTCATGAGTTTTGTCCAAAAACTGTTCTGCACAACTATTTATTTGCTCAGAAATATGTGCAAACACCAATTTTGGTATAAACTGGGAAAAAGCACTAAAACAAACACAAAAATTTGAAGGATCACTAGCAATACACAAATAAAAATTATTATTACTACAAAAATCCAAATGTTTGTCTTTACTCACATGAAAACACTCATTGTCCACACTTTTATCATTACTATCACGTGATGATGATTCGTCATTGATTGGGTCACTTTCACTTTCGCTGTTTGAAATTTCATCCTCGGAGTCCGAATCAGCCGAAATTCCAATAACTTCTTATACTCTTCCGGGTTTGTTGGATCGTAACCACGCTTTCGCCTCTCCATGTTTACTGCAGTAAAAGTAACGATTTTTACAGAAACAGGTTGTAACAATTGCAACCTACGAAAATAGAAAGTACTTCTTTCGGCATTCTGGGAATAAAATTTATTTTGTGTGTGGAAGTACTGAAGGTAAATATACAACTCAAAAGGGGAAAAATACCTTGTCTAACTTTTTTATTGCCTCTCTACAATTCAAGTGAAATGTAGCTCATTTACGTCTCATTGCTGAAAGTCTTATATAAAAAATGATAATGCAGCTTTATATTGGTGAATTTATAAGTTTACTACATTATGATTATGTATACACACATATCATTAATGTATTAGTCTGTAGAAGTCCCGAAAAATAAACGCGTTACACAAAAATCGTAACACATTTTGTGAAAATATTTGTTGCCTACTGAGCCATCGTGACCGTAGACGTTGTGCAAGTAGTTCAAAGAACTCCCAACAGATAGCAGAGCATTATAAAAAAGAAACTAGACAAAATGTGAACAAAATCGACTTCAACACTTCACAATGACAAATGTGTAAATCGACTTTTGTCGATCACAGCACCTAATACCAAACAATACATCAGTCGACTAAGTCGATCACAACACTGAAAGAGTTAATCTTACCCATAATCAGCAAACCCAAATTGGGAGTACTGTAACTATAAAAATTAATTGTATTTTGTCAACACACACACACACACACACTCACTCTCTGTAGTGAGACTATAAATTCAGTACCTAAGAATATGTTCTTGTCTAAATAGGAAACAGGACTTGGCCATTCATTGACTCACATCCACATCCTTTGTTGCCACCACCCCATGAATATAAAAAAAAAAGATGCATATACATGAAGTGTTTACTAGTATTATGCTGACAAAAAGTTAATTTTTGTGAAGTAAGTTTTGGTTCTTCGAAATGAATATCAAAGTGAGTAAATATATTCGCAAGTTAAGTCACTATTGACAAGTTTTTAAAGAAAGGTCTACAAGATTCAGACTGATTTTTATCATGTAGTATTCTTACTGCTCTTTTTTGCAATCAGAAAACCTTTTTCCTACGAGTATAATTCAGAACATTATGCAGTGTGTCATGAAGAAATGGAAACATACACAGTAAACCATTAATGCCGAGTGTATATTTAATATGCCTACTATCTCTGTACATAAAAAAAGAGAACACTGATTGACTGACCAAACTGCAGCTCAAACCACTGAACCTAGAATTGTGAAATTTTTTGTGTTGGTTCCCCTCAGGTCATAGACGAGCACTAAATAGGGATTTTTTTGAAATTCAACCTCTAAAGGGGTGAAAAGTATTTCAGAAGAAACATTGGTAGAGCTCAAATGATGGCCTATCATTGTGATTTTTACTTTAATATGTCACACACAAAAATGTATATTAGCCATTTTAAGGATTTTTCGAAATTCAACATTTAAGCGGGTGAAAAGACCTTAAATGTGTTTCCGATTAACTATCAATAGGATCCTTCAAGATAGGAAGTTGGCACTCACTTCAAAATGTTGCTTATGTAAATACCCAAAAAGTAGTTTCAGGATTTTTTGAAATTCGACCCCTCCCCCAAACAGTAAAAAAGGGGTAGGGCCTACAATGTTTTTTTTTATGAATCGTCTATTATATCACTGAAACACAATTGACTATCGTCATGATTTTTACTTCAATTGGTTACATATACAAATGTCTATGACAGGACTGCAAGACATTTCAAAATTCTTTAATTAAGGGAGGTGAAAATATGCAAAATGTGTATTTCGATTATTCGTCCATATCTATCGAACAAATTGAGATATTGAAGTACTCTGTGCTTTACATTGATGCTTTTGTAAATATCCCAAATACCATTAAAATATACTATCTGAATTCGGCCCCAAAGAGGTAAAATGTGTTTTTGATTCATAATCGATATATATCAATCCCATTGATTTTTATATAGCGACGTGATTTTTGTTTTAAGACTGATGCTTACTCAAATATCGAAAAATAATTTCACGAATTTTCGGAATTCACCACCTAAGGAGGTGTAAAGGGCTAATAAGTGATGAAATGTGTTTTTAATTAATTGTCGATATATCTTGAACCCAACGAGCTATTGTCGTGTTTTTCACGTCCAAAGTCACCAGTTAAGTAGTCTAAAATGTGATACAAGGATATTTCAAAATTCAGTCTCTTAGGAGGTCAAAAGACCTGGAATGTGTTTTAGATAAATCTTCTATAGATATCGAACCCATCAAGATATTCAGTTTATTTTTGCTTCAGGATGTTGATTATGTAAATGGCTGTAAAACGGTTTTAAGATTTTTCAAAATTTGAACTCACAGTACTGAACAGGAGTGATATGTGATTTTTAATGAATGATCGATTTTGCTTCGACTGAAAGGGCTGTTGTCGTGATTTGCACTTCCCTTGGATATTTGTACAAATTTTTTAAGATTTGAAGTAAGATTTTTCGAATTTTGGCTCTTAATGAGGTGGTAAAGCATAAAATTTGCTTTCTGTCAGCCGATGATATGTACCATAACCAATAGATATACCGAGGTGTTGTTCGCATCAGAATGCTTACGTAAGTACCTAAAAAAAGTAATGCAAGTTGTTTATTTTATAAGATAACTTAATTTGGAAATTTTCAAGGCAGGTGGTCCAATAAAAAGTACGACGAGTAAGAAATAAATTATACAAGGGTTTCATTCTACAGTTCTACTGAGGTGTGTTGTTGTACAACTTCTATAAGCTCAGGAAGTTAATATTTTATTTTTAAAATTAATTTTCATGAATAACTTTGACGTTACGTGACGCAGTTGTTTGTAGCTCGAGAGAAATCAGTCTTAATACCACGTAAACTACTAATTTCATTTGATTGCCATCTTGTAATTAAGAGTTTGTAATTACCTCACAACATCAACATTGATTTGAATATAAATAAGGCCAAGGCAAAGTCGCTATTAGTTACAAGGACAAATTTAAAACTGCTTTTAGTGTGGACAGCTATAGCTACTTATTATGCTGCAAAGTTAACTCAACTAGCAGATTTGTCATCCTAACACTTGATGACTGAACTACCTATCTGGTTTATAAAGATGTTTTTCAATTGAAGTAAATATTATATGCTATGAGTAATACATGCGAGCAAAGCCGAACGTGCACAGCTATATAAAGCAAAACAGCAGAACTGAGTTTCGGGAAAATATGCTGAATGTTGCACTTCTTGTTTGACTGTCTACATATTTGTGTTCATGGATGCACTGATTTCTACATCACCACCGTAAATGCTAATGGTTAGCTGGTTTACTGTAGCAAAATTGTAAGAAATGCATTTTGTTTGTATTGACGTTCAATTTGTCGATTTTAAACCATGAATCTAATTCTGTAAATTGGCTAAAAGATACAAGTTCTGCATCTGACTTGCCAACAGGTAATATGCTGGTAAAATCTGCCATGAGCATCGCAATACCATGGGGGCCGGGAGGGTCATGTCCCCTCCCCCCCAATAATACGCCTTTTCATTTCATCTCCTCCAATACATACAGGTTTCTTAACTTATATTACAAACTTTTGGACGTGATCCTTTACCACAAATGATATATAGTTTCACAATTAAATTTTGTCTACTGCATTCGTAAGACAGAATTTCACATTTTGAAATTTAATTTTAAAAAGGCATTCTGGCAAAGTATTGGAAACAATGCAGAGTTAAAATTTCAATTCTGTGCACAATGTTTAGTGTTAATGAGATCTTCAACCCATCAAGAAGCCTCTCTTTAGAACTCTTCCCTTCATGAATGTAACACCCTCTCACTGAGTGGAACTTCTGCGTCAAACATATCAAATAATATTTCTGAGCAGTAAATACTGTACCAAGAAACATAAAAAGTTATCTTTTTGAAAATCATTAGAATACACCATTTACAAGAAATAAATCTTAAAAACAATCAGGTACTGCAGTAGCATCGTTAGCCCACAAATTTCTGTGGCTAGTTACACAAATTCACACAAGAAACATACCAATAATGGTGTGTGATAGGCACGCCAGGGTGTGGGAGTAGCTTGAAAGTAAGTTTGTTGAGGTTTACTTGGTTGAAATATGTGATATGGTTCTAAAGAACAGTAGCACAGGATGTGTTTTTCAAAGTGCAAAATGCATTTACAAGCATGCTGTGTGCGACTACATTGCTATTGTAGTAGTTTTTGCCTACATGCCAGGTAATGTATTGTTGGCAGACACACTAGAATGCATTTTATAGCAAATAGTTCATTCTAGTGACGTGTAAAAATAAGACCTGTTATGTTGCTTAAGATGTAGGCCTATTGCTCAAAAAAGCAACACGAAATGTACACAAAACATAACGCAACAAAAGTTTTAGTCAATAAGAGGGTGACCACCCCTGTTATTTTCATAAAGGAGTTATAAACAGCAGTTTCTGGATTTGGGCGAAGCTCTTTATAACACTTATCGTTGTGCACAGAATCAAAAGTTAACACCAAGCTGTTTCCAAAAATTTGCGAAAATATAATTTCAAAATTCATTTTTAAGGGTGAATGTCTCCTTTACAAATTGCGCTATAGGCATAAATTTCATAGTGTAACTAGTCTATATCTCATTTTTGGTAAGGAATCTTCTCCGAAAGCTTTTAATATGTTAAGAACAGCCTGTATATTGAGTTTCATGGTAGTATGAAACACACTAAATTCTGTGATCACTGATATATTTTTATTTGTCAATAACCTCGTTAACAAAGCCTGTACTGTAATAACTTAAAAAAAACTATAGCTAAAACTCTTTTGCTGCACATATTGGCGTATATAGTCCATGCGTGATAAAATTAGCACTTTTAAATTAAAACTTTCTGTAACATTTCACACACAAATGCTTGGTTATTTGCTTTCAGTTAAGTTAGTTGAGAATTAGGTAAGTAATTTTGTGAATGTCTTACTTACTAAGTGTAGAGTGACGAAATTAGAGATACCTCAAGTGCTCACCACTTTACCGCGAAAGGATTAGGCTCTATGTTATTCGAAAAAGATAACGCCAAAATTTTTTTTGTTTGTGTTAGTATTGTTATTATTAAAGATCTGTAGATGCATAGATTAATAATATTTTTTAAATTAAATGGAGACTATGTTTTGTGAAGTTTATGTTGTGTTGAACTTAATCACAGAAGATTTTTTTTAAATAAATTAAAAGTGTAAAATTATACATATTTTAGTTTAAAAATCTGCAATATTTTGACAGTTTTGTATTGTTTCCTCCATTACGTCATTCTTTCACTACAGGCATTTTTGTACTATGCCAACGTCAAATGTAGTGGGGTTTGCAAACATTAAAGATAGTCTTTATAAATGTGTATCTGCTCAAATTCGGTGTATTTTTATTCCGATTTTTGGCAGGTTTCGAAAAAAAAATATATTTTTTTTAAAATATATGTACTAGGGTGATCAGGTGAGATACTATAATGACAGTAAATACAATTTTTTTTATTAATTTTTTTATGTTGCGTACATGTGTCTTAATATTCTTACTGCTACTGCAACTTGTAAGTTTCACATTCAGGTTTCTCCTGGTATTTAAATTTGTTATTTTGTGGAGTGTAAAGGCCCCAACATGTACCTATGTTAACTACTTTTTTGTAAATTTGTTCACCTAAAAAAATGTTCTAAAAAAGAAAATCCAGCTATGTATATAATTAGCATACTTTAGGTATGAGAAATGCTTAAATAACCCCATTCTGCACCTTGGAACCCTCAAAATTTCCTGAGGTAGGGAGTTTGCGATGCCCACGTAATCTGCGAAGTAAGTACCTATACAACTAGTACTGTGGCAGGTCATTTATGTTTACAACGAATAGCTGGGCTCAACGAATTGAACCGTGGGGGAACGTTATGACTTATTTTGCCAGGATTCGAATGAACAATGTCGTCTTTGAGGCAAACTTGTCGCATGAGTTTAATTTACCACTTACAACATAAAATTTTAGTTTTTTCAGTAGCAGCTTATGATCGACACAGTCAGCATTTGATCAAGACACAAACAATTCCAACTGTTGTCAGTTTTTATACCTAGTGCATTTAGACACTTGTTAGCCAGTATACTACATCATTAGTAGAACAATTTCTTCTGAAGCAGTTAAAAAAACTTTATATCT
>PNEQ01014282.1:15664-50812 GCA_003012365.1 Medauroidea extradentata
AATGTGATTGGAAGCAAAAGTCTATGTCTGAAGATTGCAAATATTTTATGAATGTATTATGTGCAGCTTATTAAATTATGTACAGTATATTGAAATGTGTGTTGAAGTATCTCTAGGTGACAGCGAAGGTTACAGGTAGGCTAAACTTATAATTCTGTGAGCCAACTTTTAAAGTTATAAGTTCACATTGACTTTTTTTTACCAAATGCAGGATTCAATGTTAACTTTTAGACTGCAATTGTCATTTGAGTCAACCAGAATTGGAACGGAAGGCAAAAGAAACCCTGATATTAAGAAAACTGCTCTTGGAGCTAGTTGGGCTACTGTGTAATGTCACAACAGAAATATGACTCTCCCCAGCAGCACTTCACCATTAACAGTCAAGCTGATACCATCCAAACCAAATAGCAGTTCAGCCCATTCTAACGTGGCCCAGTTATTAAAACCTGCCTCATCAAATGCGCACCAAAGTCATTTCAAAATTTCGTCCGGTAAGGCACACGCAGCAAATGATTCAGTAGTATATAATGAAATGATTCAGTAGTATATAATTTTCTCGATGATGTTTTAAAATGTAGGTAGTGGACACATTTACTTCGTCCCATCTTTTTAAATAATGAGTCTTATCATGAAATACACCATCTTTCAACAGACGCTGAAGAGGATAATAAGTTTTTTTAGATTCACAATGGACCCCTCAAGTGAATTTCAATGAGAACATCCACACTACATGCATATAAAAAGAAATTGATGTGTGTTGAAATTTTAAAATTTGAAGTCGATTTGAGATAACTACAGCTACTTTAAGTTTACGCTTTTAAAACGCCCGTGGAAACGTGCAGTGACGTCACAAGCCATAGTCCACACGGAGCCTTGGCAAGCCAGCTAACTGCTGTCACACTCCGGCGGAATGCCAGGCTACGCTTGGTCAATAAAAAACGATTTTTAAGTCTGTTACGGTGGTTCGTTTGTTTATATGTCTATAGTTAATCATAAAATGTAACAAATGTTACATTTCAAATGTATTAAGAGTCAGAGGTTATATAAAAGTTTAGTGTTATGCACATTGTTACATCGCACAATATCAGAGAAATATCCAGGCACTGTAATATGCAATAATACATTAAATAAGCATGTCTACTGGCACCAACCATTAATATATTTAATACCCATATATTTACTTTACAATAGAACCACACCAAGTGTCTGTCACGATGGTGCAACGGTTACTCTCTGGGCTGATATTGGAAAACTGAAGAGAGTTCAATAAGCTTTCGGGTTAGTATAATATTGTTTCTCAGATTTCGCATGGAACCATCGATTCTTTATCCAAATGTAATACCTTGTATAATCAGTAGTATTTTGTATTTCATTACGGATGTTAGGTTCATATGCAATACATAAATTTATACAGGAAAGAAAAGAATACTTCTAGGCTATTGTGTGGGTTTGGTTTAGCGTACCGCAAAAAAATGTTATATATCAGTATAAAATAAGCCTACTGCAGTACTACAACCACTAATGACTAGTTCATTACGTAATATGTGAAGTAACAAGTGTTTGAACACGCACAAAATAAACACATTTAGCTTAAATGCAAGTTCAACCATATATGACCTATTATTTTAATGTAGGTACAATATCCTACTAGATCACATAAAAAATATGTATCACGTTCGCAATTCACATTCAATTTAAATAGGCTAGCTGTTTCTTCCGTGCAAATATGCCATTCAGACATTGTATTAACATGGTTGCAAAAATGGAAAATAGACAGTTTAAAAAAAAATTAATAAACAGTTATCAGACACTTGTAAAACTATATAATAGTATTATATAAAAATATATGAAATGTGTGGGTTTTGAACCTGGATCCTTAAAAATAATAACAGCAAAGTACCATAACCATTATTCACTGAGTGGCATGCTAGTTTAAGTCTTTATATGACCAGTGCTGGCCGTTATGGCTTGTGACGTGGAAAAATAAAAATATGTTTCCGGTTGCCTGCTGCTTCCTTGAACTTTACTTGCTTCCCATTCCTAAACTATGGTGGTTAGAAGAAAAATTGTTTTTGGTATCTTCATATTTCTACGTTGTTAACAATATTTGCATAAATTTCAACATATTTAAAATTTCATGCAAGGGGTCCATTGGGCTAGCTCCTGGTGGTAAGAAGACTCCTCCCCATCTTCACAGCACCAACCCTCCAGTTCCCACCCAAACATTACAAACCCCACTCAGTCACCAACTCCTCCCGCAGTGCATTCCACTCCCTCACCAGCATCGACTGTCTACCCCTCTATGTTCTCCTCCACACCCTCTGAATCTTCTCACTGTTGTTGCCTTTTCCCTTAGCTTGCAGGCCAAACCGCCCAATCCCCTTTCTGTTTACCACCTTATACAACCTGACCGTCATGTCATTCTCTTCCCATCCTTATGGTTTCCATCCCAATTATTTCACCACAACACAAGACCTAAAGTTCCTTTCCTCCCCACCAGCCTGACTAAATTCAGAAGCATATTGTTTGATTAGGTTTCTATTGAAGCCATTATAGCCACTGAACAATTTTGATTTTAAGCTATCAAATTATTTGTTCCACAACTGTATAAATAAAATATTTCCCAAAGTGCTGTAATTCCATCCAAACTCACTTAAAATTTTGACGGTATCTTGGGCCAACAAATTTCCTATCCCCCCCCCCCCAAATCTGCTCTTGTGTACAGCACTGGAATCAGGAAATATGTTCCCAAATTTTGCTAAGTTTATATAAAATTAAACTTGTAAGTCTGCAAACAAAGTTTGGATTTTGCTGATAAGGACACCAGTTTCATTTACTGGTTGATATTTTACATGCGTCTGTATATCAATGGAATGGTAAAATTCATCAAAGAAACGTATTTATTTCGACGTCCAGTAAATACCCACCTGGACACACTTAACTTCGAACAACTAGCTTATCCAAATTTTGTGATTGACATATGTGACCGATGATCCAGTTTAAATTTCTGTAGTTGGCAAACTTAGCATAATGTTTACGTATTTTAGCAAGTAACCAATGAAAATAAAAAAGTACGCCATATTGTAAATATCTAGTACACTAGAACTGTAATAAACTAAGATATCATCGTTTTGTTCCCAGAACTAAATTAAATCATATATATACAAATAACAACATACATGATAAACATTTAGCAGTAACGTATTTTCAGCTTTAGGACTTGTGGACATGTTATTCACCAATGCGCAGGCTTATTAGCATTACACGTCGACGCCATATTGTCTTCTTGGATCGCATCACACGAAGTCACAACGCCCTCACACGTCGTTTCTGGAGTTAAAAAGGTATGTGTAAGAAACAATTACTTAAAAGTGATATTTAACAGCTTTCGCTGTATGTATGAGTTTTTCTACACATTCCTTGCATTACCTGCCCTTCAGAAATACTGTTGTAATGCAATGCACTAAATTGGTGTAGTTTCAAAGCTTATTTCCATTGCACGTTCTTCGGAAAGTCGCCTTCTCTAGTAGTTGGACACCATGTTGATGACAGCGCCAACAGTGCCAATTCCAAGCAATTTTTGCTGTTGATGCCCCCTGTATTCCAAAATAGTAAGTAGAAATAGAGTTGGATTTATTCCGACAGGTTGCGTAAAACTAAGCACGAAGTCATAATTTTTACGCAAAGGGATGTAGGAAAAGCCTGTATACATACGTGTATTTTCTCAATATCTGTTTTATACCATACACTTGATTTTCTTCGTAGAAGTTCCTAATGTTTTGATAGATAGCGTTTGCTTGCTGTCTTATTGGAGGCGAATTTGTGTTTGAATTCTATAATGTTTTGGGCCGTAGTGTTTTTCAGGACAATAATTTATGTCTGCATTTAATGTTCGAAGGTGCAGGAACGTTGCAGACGTTATGTTCGATAACACACTTTTTATGTGGATACGTAGGGCTAACGTTTTTGTTGTGGCGGGGCTTAAGGATTTGAATGATAAGTTGAACTAAAGTGCCTTCTTTTAACTGTACGTCAAAAACCCTTGTTATCAGTATATTTAACACTATGTCACTTTTAATTGGCAGTACCGTTTCAAGTTTCGGCAGTGTATTTTTCATGTTCGAACGTAGAATACTCAACACGAACACTTGGAAAAGCTGTATCATGAAAACAGAATTTTGTCAATTGCTGTCAATGCATTAGTTTATTTTAACGTACTGATAACGCATGTGCTTAAATACATTATAGGTGTGAAGAGCTTACTGTATAGTTTTATGAACATTTGTGTAGTGTTGATGTAAAATAAGTGACAATTTCACTACAGTTTAGTATACTTTGAATTGCCTTTAATAAATTTAGCTGTGTTTACTGTTAAGAAATAGGCTAATATAATAGTAACAACTTGCTCAAACAACCTCCTCTTCAATCTCCTAAAGTTTCCAACCCCCCCCCCTTTTTTTTCCCTTCCCATCACAAACTGCTGTAAAAGTAAATTCCATTCCTTCACCAACCTCTTAAACATTGACTGTCTACCCTGCTATGTTCTGCTCATCGTCTAGATCTTGCTATTTCTTCTTCTACTGTATTCTGTCTTAGTTAACAGGCAGTGTTACTTAACCACAGCCTCCCTCTCCCTAACTTGTACATCCTGACCAGCCTTTCAAATCTTCTCCTTACCTTCGAGTTCCACACTAGCTCCTTCAGCCTCATTTGTTGTACCATTGTAATGTATGTCTTTTCCGTTACTGCACTACTAATACCCTTCGTCCTTTAGGCACCACTTTCTCTCTCTCTACCTGCCTTCTTCCCCATAAGTCACTCTGCATCATTATGCATAGCCTAGGTACTTGTATTCTGAAGCTTCCTCAGTCTCCTGCCCTTCCCATCTGTACACTTCCGTTCTTAAAATCTTCTTCCTTGCAAACCTAACAGTCTTTGTCACGTTTGTTTTAATTTTGTTCTCTTCCGTCCTTGATCGTATCCTACCAATATCGGTCTTGATTTTGTTCCCTACATCCACCTCTGCATATAAAAAAGTCATTGGCAAACAATCTTTTTCTGCCAATCACACCCGTGTCATTTGCTATAAACAACAACGGCCTCAGCAAGCTTTGTTATGTTTACTGCTAAGAAAGTGAACCACTTTGTATATAAACAAATAGTAAAACCCAAAACGATCAACTGTAAGGACCAAGTTTATCCCATGAAGGTTAGATACAGATCACACTGAACCTTGCAACGAAGATATTGGAGAGGTAAGCCACACATTATAATAGTGTAATAACGTCCCATGCAATTGGGAAACCACCTGGTGGCAAGTTATATCCTCTTCCTCAGTCACCAGTATCATCGTAAACTTCTTCCGCCATATAATTATAATAAATTCACTTTCAGTTGGGCAACCACTCAGCAAGCTGTAACCTCCTTGTCAATCACGTACTAGTCTCCTTTTAAACTTTTCACCCCCCCCCCCCTTCTTTTTTCTTTTCCTTCATCATCCAACACCAACTCCCCTGAAAGTATATTCCACTCCTTCGCCGACCCAAGCATAAATTCAACCCCGTTCTAATATGCCCATCACCTGAATCTTCTTACTATTATTCTATCTTCCTTTATACTTTGCCTTAGTTAACAGTCAGCCTAACTTACCCCAGCCTACCTCTGCATTCATCATCTTGTACATCCTGACCAGCATTTCCACTCTTTTCCTTTCCTTCAATGAGTTCAACACTAGTTTCTTCAACATTATCACAGACGGCAGGAACATTGGCCTTGCAGTGTGTAATTTTTTTACGTCACCATACTCGCTACAGTACACCCTTCCCTGCATTCATTGTGCCCTTCTTACTTTAGAAACAGCTCTACCTGCTTTCTCCGCCCTGTCACCCTGTAACAATATATCCCTAGGTACACAATATTAACAACTTTTCCTGGTAAATACCGCAGTATTTTTTTTGTCACAATTTTCATTTTGTTCTGTTTACTCTGCAGTCATCTTATTAATATAATTCTATTACTTTGTTCCTTTCTCCAACCTCTGCATATAATAAACTGTCATTGGTGGACAATCTTATTTTCCCGCCCACCTCTGGACCCACGTAGATTGCCGTTACGGTAAACGAGGTGTCCAGCGCACTTCCCTGTGGCACCCCTGACATACATAACCTCTCCCTTTTGTAGTAAGGAATCTCTATATTTTATCAGTTGTGTGCATCCCTTGGAGAACTCCGAATCCCTCTCACTACAAACTTGTCTACCAGCAAATCATTAACTTTCCTCATTAATATCCCATGTGGCACCTTATCGTTTGTCTCATGAATAACTCTTCCTAAATCCATGTTGTATTCCTACAGTCAGTTTCTCTCCTTCATTACTGCACCTTAACTAAAATGCTGGATCAGCAGTCTGTCCACTATTTCACAGGTATTCAAGGTAAGTCTCAGGTCTGTAGCTCTCCCTGCTTGAATATTGGATCACCACTGCTTCATATTTTGTAGGCTAACAAGTGTACTTCTGATGTGGCTAATTATGCAAGCAGGTCATACACAATTCGTATTTAGTCCTGACATGCTGATTCTGTGACTATCTACGTGATAAAAAAATATTTTTCGTGGAAAACCTCACGTAACTTAGGTCTTCAGATCTCGACTGAGGTTTAAACACTGTTTATTTCTCCTTAATTCCTAGTTCTTGATCACAAAGATGGCTTTTTGATCATTTGTAATACTTGCAACTCCCTACATATACACCTCAAAAAATAGCACAGACCTACACACCCTTGGACCTAACTCTGAGCCCGCACGAACTTTAGTCTGTTGCCATACTCCCTGTGACCAGCAGCCTGTTAAAACCATGCATAGGCTACACATGAAGTCCTTCCAACACAAGGGAGACATTCTTTCAAACTTCTTTTGTGAGGGTTTTAAATCTTGTTTGGTTTTGTGGGTTGTATGCTGCTCTGTAGTACTGTAATAAATGGCTTTAGTCTAGCTTAGTTTTATTGCTTCAGATGGGGAGGAGTCTATTCAGAAGCAGTTTTGGAAATTGTTTAAAAAGTTGTTGTGTATAGTGCCATGTTTAGTCATAACTTGCGAAAATGCAAATAGAGACAACTACTTAGTAGGCAGGTAGTTTAATGAGTGGTTAATTTAAATAAAATATACTTAATGGTTTGGAACAAATTTGATGGAGTGTTATTTGGATGACAACTATCCTAGTTTGGTTAGAGCCATTATTAGAGTGTAGAATGTGTTGTCGTTTTTAAACAAAACAAAGCATTTGTGTATTTCTAAACAAAAAGCATAACTTACTGGGTGCAAAGAAATAGGCTAATCTTAATAGTTGATACTTTTAAAAATAAATCATAGAAATCTGAATTAATGTCGCTTACTTTATTTTTAATTTGCTATGTTACAAAAAAAATTTACAGAACATTGCTAGAAAGTCTTCAACTGCGACATTCGATTAGACTCTACAAATGTACAAAATAGTGATAAATTGAGATGTGTGTCTTTTGTCGAACTGTGGATTAAATGATTGCAAACACTGTATGCATGGTTTTTGCACTTAAAATTAACCAGAAATAAACTGTTTACACGAAAACAAATTTTAAGTAATTTTTTATAAGATCTTTTTATAAAATATTTGTGTAGTACAGCAAAACAGTTAACCCTTCGTCACCACACTATAGAAATCAGCACACACTAACCAAACTGGGGTCACCTGGACCCCATATTTTCAAAATTCATGAAATTTTATTAAAAAAAGAAATTAATGTTTTCTAAATACATTTAATACTATATGCTAACTCATGTAATGGTACAGTATTAAAGTTTTGCAGTTTAATAATACAAATAGCATTTAAAAAAATAATAAACAAACTGACATGAAAACGTTATAATATTTTGTAAGCATTTGGAAATTATTTTTTGTGATAAGTATTTCGAAGAAACAAATCAAAGCAAACATCACAGTCTCTCTTAGAAAGGTTGTTGAAATCACGAAAAAATCAAACATACACATACCATAAGAAACTATTCTTACACAATTATGTCAATTTATGACTAAAAGTAGGCATTGATCCAATGTGAAGGGCCATTTCCAGAGACAAAATAAAGTTTTTGCTGACTCTTTCTTTATTCACTGCACTCCAAACACTGCAACGAACGGTGCTCATCACACATAGGACGCGAACAGGATTCACAGGTCAGTTTTGTCTTGCGATCCTTGGCTCTTGGGCAGAAGTAGCACCTTTGTTTTCTGTCCAAAGTAGCAGGCCTCACTGGAGTTTCAGGTTGTATATAAAGTATGTTGGAGATCATCACTCGAAGATTCCTCCTTAGTGCTGGAATATGAAGTCTGGATTGCAAGAATGGCTTGATGAGAGACATGGCTAACTCTTGTAGGAACATTCTTCGTTTCAATTTCTTATTCTCAACCCTCAAGTTGTATAGCACCATAGCATTGATAGCACTCTGGTCCATCATTCCACACCAGATTCTTAGCGGCCGACGATTGCATACTCTGCATTCAGTGTAGGTATGACATAACTTGTCAAAGGTGTCAGTTCCACCCTTAGTAGAATTATAGAAGACTATACCATCTGGTTTTCCCGAATCTTCGTCAATAGAAGCACTATAATGCATGGAAGAAAGAATCAGAACATTCTTCATACTAGTTTGGCTCTTTTTGGCATAAGAAACCAACATTTTGTTTTCATCAAATGCAAAAAGTGATGTTCCTGGTTCCTTTGCGTGGAGAAATGATGGAGGAATCTCTGGCTTATTACTTCTAAGTGTACCTACCATTGTGAGATTGTATGCAGTGAGCATTGTCTGGAAAAGTGGCACAGAACTGAACCAGTTATCTACTGTTATGTTTCGACCTGTTCCATGAATGGGCTCGCTAAGTTTCCTCACATAGTATGTAGGTACTGGTTCATTACCAGTTCTAACCTTTCCACAGTATGGTATGGCATTGATCATGTATGTGGTTCTTGCATCGTTCATCATAACGATTTTTAGACCATATTTATCAGGTTTTGATGCCAGGTAAATTCGAAAACCACAGTGCCCTCGAAATCCCATAAGTTGTTCATCAATCGTGCAGTATTCGAAAGGTGTGTACAAATTTCTGCAATTTGCGACAAACATTTCCCAAATATCTCTGACAGCTGCCATATTATCACTTTCTTTCCTCTGTGGTCTCGTGGTTTTGTCATAAAAACGCAAGCAAGTTCCTAAAAATAGGAATCTGTTTTCATTCATTGTTGCTCTGTAGACAGAGCTTTCAAACTCGTAAGACCATAGCGCATGTATGTGCCTGTGATTGTTCCTTTACACACCGGCTAAGTAAAGTAGGCCTAATAATGCTCGTAGCTCTTCAATTGTGCACTCATGATGGTAGGTTTGAGGATTGCCGGCACTCTGTCTTTTTCTCCTTATTTCTTCATTAGTTCGGTGCAACACTTCACTCAGAATATTGTCAGTAATCAATATTTCCCATGATTCTAAAGGTGTTGTTACATCCTTTGCTGGCCCCCGTGCACCTGGCAAGTGAGAAGCTAAATTTCTGTGGAGAGGTCTTCCTCTTCTCTTCGGTTCTAAAGTGATCCATTGATATCCTCGCTTACCTTGAACCGAAGCAATATTTCTGACTCTAGCTACAGTAGGCCTGTTGCCTGCATCTTCTTCGGCACTAACTTCATCACTCTCCTCTGATTCTTCTAAAATATAGTCAGGATCTTGATCTGAATCATCACCACCAAAAAGAGATTCTTCATCACTTGTACCTTCGTCATCAAGCAACAAAGTTCGCATTTCATCATCGTGAAATTTTGGATTATTTTTAGAACTTGAACTTGCCATAATGAAAATATTTGTGTGAAAACTACAGTCAAATAACACCAAAATAAATTATTGTAGGTTATAAACACTATCCACAAATAATCACGAGTTCACCACACTGGGGTCCACAGAACCCCATGAAGAATTACCGCCTCTCTGTAACAAACAATCGAAACACAATGATGCGAATTATCACATGAATGTTTAGAGTTTACTACCAACTAAATTTGCGCCTAAGAGAAAAATTCCCTAGACATGCATTAAAAGAGGTGCTGCCCAAATAAATTTCACTGGGGTCTTCCAGACCCCAGTGTTGTGACGGAGGGTTAAGCATCAGCATGCTAAAGTATCTTGCTTTATGGTTTATGTCACCTTCCATTTGTGTGTATTTCATTATGCACAGTTTTTCTTGAACCTACTTGAAAATATGGTATTCTCCGTCCTGCTACTAATTCTGTTATTGTGCATACTTTTTCCAACAAAGAAATGTACTTAGTATGTAAATCCTCATTCATATCCATGTGGAACAAAGACAAACTGTGAATGAACGACACAACTTACCAGTTGCCAAAGCAACTGACATTTTAACATGATACCAAACCAATGTTATGTAGTAAACTAGTGACTAGTTAGTCACGCGTAAACACTATCTAATGGTATGAGAAACATTGTTATGAATACAGTATTTCGAAGCCCATAACAATCTGTTATTGTTCAGCAAGTGTTAAGATGAAACTTAGGCATACAATATTGTTGTACGGAAACAAAGTAGTTTAGTTTGGACATCACACTTCTTTTCTGAAATAGTCAAGAAATTGGCAAAACAAGCAATTTAAAATGTTAGTCCATGACAGTATATAGCAATCGTAGTAAACACTAAGTAAAGGAGAACACCCAGGATTTTATATATTAATAAAAGTAGCAGAATAATTCTTTATCTCCAGAAATCTATATCCTAGACAAATTTCCTAAAAAAAATTTTATTGTCTAGAAGTGTGTACAAACAAAATTGCATAAGTGAACTACGTACAGTAAGCTTTCCTGTATAGATTTTATTGTAACTTGCATTAAAGACTGTCCCTAGAATTCAGTGTTAAGAAGTAATTATTTATTTTTAACTGTTAACATTGACAGAGGTTCTGGAAAGTGATAAATGCTTTGACTTTGCAAATATGGAGCCTATTTAAATGCTCTAAACACTGGTAAGATTTTAAAAAGTAATTTTTTTGTTTTACTGAAAGTTGTGCGTACATAAATTGGAAATAGGCTAAATCCATGATTAGTATTAAACCATTGGTTTCTTTATTCAGAAATGGTGTCGTTTTTCAGTCTGAAATGATACACAAAAATTATTGCCCTAGTTTCTGTGAACCAGTTGGCATTGTTTTGAAATAAAGTTTCGCCAGGTTGTAGGTACTTAGTGAGTGGACAACAATGTAGAAGCAGCTTCATTTATTCCATTTTTTGTCTGCTCGACATGTCAGCAATGACATTTTGTTAAAATTGTGAAGCCAGTTTCATTACTCTAGTGTCCATTATCTCAAAAGTTTAATAATACCTATGCTCCATAATTTTTCACATTTTGTTTATTATGTTATTGAGTTCATGTTTTTTTTTATGTTATTGCAGTACAGTGGTACTGTTGTTTTACTCACCTAATGTACCACATTAATTTTCAGGCTTCTTTGGATGGTGCAATCATGAGTGATGTCAAGCAGAGAAAGAAGGGTACTGTAATTTTAATTTTTATGATTTTTTTTTTAGAATTATTTTTATTCTGTTAATTTGATTCTGTAGTGATTATTTAAATTCATACAATTAAAAAAATGGGTTAAATAAATTAGTTACTGACTGTTTAAAATAGTTATCAAATTTATTCTCATTAAATTAGTTTACCTAAATAAAAATAGTTAACAAATGTGAATTGTTGTATTTGTACAGGGATAAAATTTGTGTTCAGTTTTTATTTCCTTTCGTTACTTGCCATTATCTATACAGTATATATATTATTTAAGTGTTTAGTTTATATATGTTATGTAGGCATCTGTTACCCTTAAATTTATTTATTGGTTTAAGAAAATCAGATTCAAAATTCAAACAATCACTGATATACTCGTCACATGTTGCTGTCGAAATTTTGTCAACATAGTTCTTGTGTTGTCATATTAAAATTTATCACTTAGGAATTATGTGCAGTATTCTTAAACCTTGTCCAAATGAATACCTTCACGTGATTTTGAGGGGTACTCATCAAATTACGTTCAGTTCTATGAGTAATATGCTTGTTTCCTATCTACAGAGTTTGTAGCTTGTGTAGCACATTTTGCGAAATTTTAATGTTATTCACTTTCACGTGTGCACATTTGGCTTGTTAGTGTATTTGTTGCACATATGTTTTATGAAGGACTGACTATCATGACATTGGGAATTAAATATTTCATATCTGAGCACCTGAGTGGTATAGTAGGGTCTTAAATATATTACATTGCTGTGGTACCTCATTATCTTGTGAAATATAACAAAAAAACTTTGGCCAGGCAAATTATTGGGACATGCTTTTGCTAAAAACCTTAAGGCTCAGTTTCATTCGTCATATTGAATTTTATTATTTTTTCACTTTTTCTGAATGCTGAGAAGAAAAATGTTAAATTGGCAGCTATACCGTAAATTATATTTTCCTTGAGCTACAATGCAAGAATGGCAATAGAGCTATTAATATATAGTGAGGTCGCAATTTGGCGGGCAAATTATGAATATAAAAATATTTACCACACAGGTTGTGATGTAACTATAAGTTAACAGCTAAATCGCAGGGTCTGTACTGTAGCGAAAAGTAAATAGAATTTGAGGTAGGCCTATAGTTGCAAATTTAACATTTTTCTTATTAGAATTCCAAAAAAGTGAAAAATAATAAAATTCAATATGGCGACTGAAACCGAACCTTAAATTCTTTGGCTGGAATAATTAATTATATTTAGTTAAACTTTTTAAGTTTGTGATGTCTTCCTTTTTCTCATTCCCTTAGCGTGTGAATATTTGAAAGTGTTGATCTTTGAAAGAACTGTGCAATGGAAGTGCATGACTGGATTCAGTTTCTTGGACGTACGCCATTGAAAATGTTAAATGCTGCAAATTAGGCCTGTAAGCCTAATTACGGAATTTTTCGCTTGTATAATGTAAAAGATAAATGTTGATGCATGCATTTTCAAATTTTTTAGGGGGTTTAAATTGTAGTACGTTTATAGTGCGTAATATAAATAATTATCCTGAGTTGGTTAAGGCCTGTGTGTTTGTTGGGGTTACTGGTGTTTTTTGGGATTATGCAGCATTCTAGATTATAAAGGAGTATTTCTTTATTTTATGAAGTTGCTGTCAAATGGTGTTATAGTTAGAGGCTTCACTTTCTATTGAAGTCATTGATAAATTGGTTGAGTTTTATTAGCTGAAGCAGACAACGAACTATATCTGTTGACCTTCAGTTAAACCTAAATAACATAACTGTTTAATCTTGTAATGTTGATAAAATTAAAAAATTGTTGTGTAAGTTTACAATTTGTGTCAGGGTTAATTTGCTGGAAACCTCTGTGAGAATAAAGGGCCGTTGTTGGCGCACTCCCCTCCTACCAAGATGATCCGAGTTCATTTCCTAGTGAGGTTGGTCCCCAGGTTTTGGCATGTGAGAATCGTGTCATATGATGCCACTAATCTGCGTGCTTTTTCAAGGATTTCTCCTTTTCCCAGCCCCTTCATTCCAGCATCGCTCCATACACTCACGTGTCTTTTCTCACCAACGCTACAACGCTAACCTAGATGTTATATGCTGACCAAAATTTCCTCTCTTCACTAAATGGGATTAACAGTAACGGAAATTGAGTTAGGCCAAACGTCTATGGTCACAGTGGGCACATCAGTCAGAAATGCATGTACACAGGTGTATGAGGTAATCACAGACGAATAGTGATCTGACTGTGTGGGAAAAGACCTACGTACTACTGTATTAATTTTTTTAACTAGTAATAAACATAATAGACACTAATCATTAAGATTTCTTATGTTAAGAAACATTTTTTATGTATTTTTATAAGAACCGAGAGATGTTGCAGAAAATTTAAAATACATACAGTACTCCAAGTTGTGTGAAACCAAAATGTTAAAAGCCTGACAGTTTCTGCATTTAATACGTGTGCAGCTTTACAGGCTGATTTGATGGCGCCCAGATTTTAATTTAAGTTATTTGTGAATGAAAATGCCTGATGTACAGTAGGTGTGAATAACATTGGAAGTATTTGGGTAAACTAAACTAATCAGCAACATATTGTTGAAGAGTATAGACAGTATTTTGTACAGTCATACGCGTCAATCTGAGACAAAGTTGTAAACAAGTGTTTCTTTGAAGCAGTGTTTGAATTGACATAGACATTAGACACAAATGTAGAACATACAAGTTATTTCACTAATAAAAGTACATAACTATAAACTTCAAATTTGCATATGGTAAAGTATCACTAGTAACAGTCACTCTCACTGTATAATAGTTTACAATAATTTGCTCTAAAAAGAAACGGTGTCAACTGCATATTACAAAAAATTTTATTTTAACATTTAATATAACATTGATAATGCTAAAACTCTGAATACACTAAACATAGCAACATGGTAATGTCATTTTTGCACCAAACATTTTCAAATTATGTATGATATCTTCTTGTTCCTTCAATAGACACAAGGAAGCTGTCATGGCATCTGATTTTCCAAAGAAATCCTGAAATATATTCAGTTTGGTTATTGTTGCACATCTTATCTTTTATGTTGTAGAAATTATACCAGGACGGTAAATCCCTGAAACAAGTGATGCAGCTGGCAGTAAACGCCTCTTTCGTCGAGCTCGAGTTGCTTTTAAAATTTTGGTTTCCTCATACAAAATTAAAGATTTGTTTTGAGTTAATCCTAAATTTCTAAGACTGTGCTGTTTTGTGTTTTGATTCACATGGCAAGCATCTTTTACATTTTCTCTGTTTTATTATTATGTAATTAAATGACTCATCTTTGTAGCACTGGCAGATGACATTTAATAAGCTGTTATTTTATTTTGTTTGCATCAAACGCCCTCTCCCTTGTACTGATATTTTTGCAGAACTTCCATTTATGTAGGTAACTTGACAAGCATTTTGTTCTTTTATTTTTAAATGACAATTTGATGACCAATTATGCTGTTTTGAAGTCATCTCATTAATAAATGTAATAAATTGTAGTAAACTGAAGATTATTTAATCACTTTTTCTCTAAGAAATCTGCTGTGGGAAAAGGAAACTGCAGTGTCATTTTAAGCTGAAGGTAAAGGTTATTATGCCACAGTGTGGTAGGGCAAGTGTGAGAAACGGGAAGCAACAGTTGTGGTGTATGGTGCGCTGAAGCAAGTTGCTTCTATTGTGTCATATCACAAATGAAATGTAAAATCATGTCAGTTTATGTATGACACATTGGTTTAACTTAAGACTCACTGAATATTGCACAACATTTAATAATACTGTGTATTGTATAATTAAACTATAAATATGAGCAGCAATCATGTTATTCTGAAACAACATTAATCGGGGAGATTACATCAAAGACTTAAAAAAAGTTGGTTTGCTTGTAGAAGTACGACAACTATAGCATTTGTGGTAAAACATTGGCTATACTTCTAAAAATAATTTAAATCAAGTGTGAAGCATACTGAAATTAATTTATATGTTTCCCCATGTGGTTCATGTCCCCTTAATTTTTTATTTTAATGTTTCATTCATGATTGTATTAAATTGAAACATATCCACCCATGATAGTTTAATAACTTCTACTTCATCATATATGGTATATTGGTAGATGCCATTATTTGTACTGAAAACTATACTTGTGTGCTTTTGAGGTTTGCCCATGTGAAAGTTGTTGAATATTCCATCATTTTGCTCAACGACCAATCAGGAAGTACGACTTCCTCTGCCCAGGGCGCAGTAAGGCGAGAAGACCAAACAGAACCTGAGAGAAAGTTAGTACCAGTGCTACCCAGAATAGGTGTGGTAGTTGCTTGCTATGTTGACCAAAAATTTGGGACACTGAACAACATTGGCACTGCTTCGATTCAAAGGCCACAGATAATTGTATAACTGCTGCGAAAGTCCTGAGAACTTTACAGTAGTAAATGTCCCCCCTTCCCCCTGAGTACACTGACCGATGAGATTAATAAATTGCCAGCTGCTAGTAATGGGTTTCCTCGGTGCTGCCACTATATAAAGAAATCTGGTTTGGTGATGTGGCTGTAACTTTCTGAGTTGGTAGTACTGGTAATGTTTTTGATAGTTGTGTCAGTGTGTAAACTCAAAGTTTAAATGGAGATGTTTTCAAGGTTTTAGTATGTTGAGTTAAACATAGACCTGTAGGCTAGGCGAGTGTTTTTCATGTGGAATGTTTCCAGAAGTAATACTTAGACACTTTGAGCAATTATGTTCTAAATTGTAATGTCGACTGCTGATTTTACTCTCCATAATTTTTTTGTTCGAGGGGCGGGGGGAGGGGTTGGCATATTATAAGTAAAGTGTCAGCTGTGTTTATTTTTGATCATTCTTGAATTTTTTTTCCATGTATATCCAACATATTGAAATTAGAATGTATATATATTCAGAAACTTGTGACACATGTAGTGGACGTAAAGATATACATTTCGCCTGTCCTGTGCATTGGGTGATAAATAATTTTGCTCCTTTCAGGGGTTTTAAGAGCATTGTCTATAATTACAGTAAATACTGTAATAAAAGTTACGTGGGCGTTGAGAAATAAAAATAAATAATAAACATTCAAATTGTTATTTAATTAATAACATTTTTCGTATTTTACTAAAACACTACTTGAATCATACTACCCTGTCACTGCATGTGGCAATCTGTAATGGCAGTGCTAATTTCCACAAAAACCAATTTGACTAACAACTACTGCTACATTAACATTGCACAAAATCATGAAGAGAAATTTGTTGTTTCCAATGTCTTCTTGGCATCAGTTGAAAGAATTTCGTATTTTAAAGGTTTAATTGAAAAAAGGTGAAAGTCCCTGTTATGGGCATTGCTGGTGCTGGTAAAATAGTTACGCAATGCATGATGTAGTGATAGTCATTATAGTATAGAATTGTAATAGTTAACTACGTATCTCTAATTTTACTTTAATTTCGTGTTTTTATTTGTGCTGTTTATTTTATATGTATTGTTTTTTTTTTTTGTAGGTTTGGCCCAAATTCAAAAGACTGCTACAGTACAAATCAAAATGGAAGGACAGGAGTCGGAAGCTATTACAGACATTCAGAATTACTTGGAAACATTTAACAAAGAGATACAAAGTGGGGATCATTCAGTGCAACAATTAACAGGCAAGATATTTGTATATTTTTTCTCCCATAAATAACATGTAATGTAAATAGTATAAATAGACCCAAGCACACATACTCAAAGCTCATACTTGTAGACAGTTGCAAAAATAAATTAGGCTCACAGGGGCTCAGAAAGGTAGGTAACAGTTACTGCTCTTGCAACTTAACCTTGAAGATGGATGCTACAATGTCTTCTGAAGCATCAGAAGGTGTCATGACACCCATAAGCTAAAATCTCTTAAACAATGGCCACGAAAACCTGTAAACCTTATTAAAAGTAGGGTGACTTTTTTTGTGGAAGCATATCAGAATATTTTGTAGCCTGAAGAAACTAACCTAATCACAGATATAACTTTTGCATGTCCACTTGAAATTTGTGTCCTCTTCGTCCACTTATCTGTCTGCATGTATCAACCAGTTTGAGAGTATATTTGCTTAGACGGGAATTTTTTATTCTGAAGGTCACTCACTCTTACATGAGCCCTGGCATGAACAAGAATGTTAAATTATATTTGGTTGGGTTCAGTCATTTTAACAATATCTCTTTCAGACAGAAACCATGTTCTGCATTTAGATCAGGTAAATATGTATACGGGAATATCATTACAGAAAAAATTTATAAGGTGAGGTTTTGGAGTATTTTTTTGATAATGAAAATAATTGTCTGTTGATAGTGCTATAGGTCATTCGGAATAAAGTAGCACTGAAGATTTAACTTTTGAAAATAATCACTAGCTGTTATTACATATTAATCAACATTAACAATAGTTACATTATTGTTTGTATGGTTGGTAACGAATCATTTCATGTATTTCCGTGTATTTTCTTATTTGAATACAGCATTAGTGAAAGAACATAAGATGTAATGGACGTCTCTGTATACCATATGCTTTAAAATATTTATTTACACTCTTATTGACATACCTACTGACTGTGTAATTTTACTTGATTAGCACAATCACAAAGTGATGCAACCGCCCACCGAATTCAAAACAGCCATTGACACGCTGCCGCTAACACTCGCTACACAGACGTACTTCAAAATTCCTCCGACAGGTGGCATCAGAGTTTGGTTTTCGCCGCTTTGGCCTCGTTTTGCTTGCTTGAAAGTGAGTTGTGTCAGGAGTGTGTTAGTCCTTTGTGTAATAAATATGGGTTTCTTATGAACACATTCATAAACAGTTACTTATAATACTTTTGAATATCATTGCTAATCAGTTATGTTATACGATCGCCAGCCTGAGCTTGTTGAAATAGAAATAACATTTCTTTTTTTTTTTTTCCACACATTAAGAAAATACGTTTTTTTTGTTTTTGTAAATTGTGTCGTCGTCGTTCATGGCAGTGTGCTGAGCGGAACTTGAATTCTTGAATTGCGTGTGTCGTGTCTGTTTATCGTGCGGGTTTTGAATTAAAAATTAATATACTACGCATGCATTTACGAGATAAGTAACCACAACAATGTGTTTTGTAACCAATTAGAGTCAATGAGAAAACAGTGTCATAAAACGTTAACTCGCAGGTATTTATATCTAATACTAGCAGTCCCCCGTGGCTTTGCTCGCGAGTATTATTCGTAACTGATAATATTTACTTTAATTGAAAAACCTCTTTGTACACAAGATTGGTATTTCAGTCATCAAGTATTAGAATGACCAAGCGGCTAGTTGAACTAATTCTGCAGCAGGATAAGTAGCTATAGCTGTCCACGCAAAAAGCTGTCTTAAGTTAGTCCCTGCCACTAACAGCGGCTTCGCCTGGGCCTTATATACAGTCCTGCCTATATGACGTGGGGTAATTACAGACACCTAAGGTAAGAGTTTAATAGAATGAGAAACACCTGTTTACCCTGTGCACAACCATTGGTGACGGTGGCCTCAATTATATATTTTCAAAATATTCATTTTAAATGTATTGCCATTGCATCGTTTCAGTGGGTAAAGGTTTCGCGGAAACGTGTTTGGTGCCCCAAACTTGAGATTAGTGAGATGATATATCGTCGGTACTCGGTTTACTGCCAAAAGTGACAAAGTCAAAATGAGATAAAATTATAAAAATGCTAGGAATATGTATATGTTGTTCATGAACAATTGCCCAAGTTTAAAGTTTATTCGTCGTTTTGTACTGTTGTGTCACAGTATAGTAACATACCATATTTTTGTTAATATCTACAATTTAATACTGTTTTTAAACGAAATAGCATTTATGACTTAATCACGTTTGGCAGTATACCGACGATATGTCAGCTGATATTGTAAAGGAACCTAAGTGGAAAACTAACTGCAATTATACCCCTTTTAATGACTACATGTAAATTGCACTAATTCGATCTGCCTTATAGTTTTTGTGTGTCAGAATTGAACGTGCGCACGCTGCTGTTAACGGAATTCGAGCCCAGAACCTCCCGGAATTTAGATCTGAGTAACAAACAACTAAGTCACGTAACGTCGAAATAATTCATGAAAATAAAGTTTTATTAAAAAATATAAAATAAAATATCTGTGTCCTGGGCTCATAGAGGTTGTACAACACCACGTCTCGATAGGTTACTGTAGAATGAAACTCCTGTATAGGTTGTTTCTTGCTGTTCGTTCCTGCTTTTCGGATCGTCTGCCTTGAATATTGACCAACTTAGTTTTATTCTTAATAATCATGTTTCTTATAAAGAAAAAACATTACATACATCTTTTTTTTAAAGATATTTACGTAAGCATCACTCTGACGCGAACAACACCTCAATATCGCTACTGGTTAGATAGATATTGTGGGTTGATGGAAAACAAATTTTGTGCTTTTTCACCCTTTTGGGTGTCGAATTTCGAAATATTTTAGATTTACGTCTTAAGACATTTGTATAAGTATCCAACTGAAGTGTAAACCACATTGCTAGCCCGTTCAGTCGAATCTAAATCGATCATTCACTAAAAAAACACATATCACCCCTGCTTAGTATTGAGAACTCGAATTTCGAAAAATCTGAAAACAGTTTTGCGGTAATTTCTGTAATAATCATTCTGAAGCAAAAATTAATTGTATATCTTGACGGGTTCGATAGATATTGAGGACTTATCTAAAACACGTTCAAGGTCTTTTCACCACTTAAGAGAGTAAATTTCGAAAAACCCTTGAATCACGTTTTAGAATACTCTAATGGTATCTCGTGGACGTAAGAAACACGACATTAGCCCGCTGGGTTCAAGATATACCAACAATTAATTGAAAATGCTTTTCACCACTTTTCACGTCCTTAGGTGGCGAATTTCGAAAATTCCTAAAGTTACTTTTTAGGTATTTGAGTAAGCATCAATCCTAAACAAAAATCACCTCGCTATATAAAAAAAAAACCATGAGATCGATATATATCGAATGTGAGTCGAAAACCCATGTTACCCCTTTTTTAACCAGTTTAGGGCCGAATTCAGAAAATATATTTTGAATGGTACTTGAGATATTTACAAAAGCACCAATTTAAAGCAAAGAGCACTTCGATATCTCGATTGATTCAATAGATATGGAAGGATAATCGAAAACACATTTCACGTTTTTTCACCCCTTTAAATAAAGAATTTCAAAACGTCTTTGAGTCCTGTCGTAGACATTTGTAAAAGTAACCAATTAAAGTTAAAATCACGACGATAGTCAATTGTGTTTCAAAGATATAGACGATTCATCAAAAACAAATTTTGCCCCTTTTTACTGCCTGGGGATCGAATTTCAAAAAAACCTAAAACTTCTTTTTGGGTATTTACGTAAGCAATATTTTGAAGTGAATATCAACTCTCTATCCCGAAGGGTTTGATAGATATCGATAGTTGATTGGAAACACATTTAAGGTCTTTTCAGCCCCTAAAATGTTGAACTTCGAAAAATCCTTAAATTTGCTAATATGCATTTTTACAAGTGTCCTATTAAAGTAAAAATCACTATGATTGGCCGTCGGGTTCGAGCTCTATCGACGTTTCTTTGGAAACACATTTCACCCCCTTAGAGGTCGAATTTCGAAAAATCCCTTCTTAGTGCTCGCCTACGACCTGAAGGGAACCCCCACAAAAAATTTCACGATTCTAGGTCCAGTGGTTTGGGCTGCAGTTTGATATGTCAATCAGTCAGCTTTCATTTTTATATATAGAGATTACTATTGAGTATAGCATATACTATACAGCGCCCATTCATTTAATGAGTAGTTGTTGCAGATAACATTTATCGGAGCTGTGTAAAGTAAATGTAAACGTTATACGAGGCTATGTAAATAAAACACTTGGGAATTTTTGTGTTTACGTTTGCGAAAACATATATATACTGGCGGAAAATAGAAAAATATCAGGTTTTTTTGAGTGCTCACTTTATCCCGAGTCACCTGTAAGAGTATTTCACCAAAACCTTAAATCATCCTTTAGCAATGTGGACATTACCAAGATGAACAAAAAGTCAAAGGTGGCATGCATGTATGTAGGTTCTGTGTGTGCTTAGCCATACAGAATAAAATTTAACAACTTCATATTTATATTTATATCCTTGTACGGTCCTTGGTACTGAGATAGGCAGCGCCCTTAAGATATAATTAGCTCTGTGTATGTGCATAAGGGGGAGGGGTACACATTGGTGATGCATGGTCGTGTTCAGTGGCAACAATGTTCGATGACTATTCACTTTACTATGTGGCATTAGTGTGCATACTGGTCACAACAAAGAGTAAGGTGTATTACTGGAGAATTCCCTCTTCGCCTCTTGCGTGCTATTGGCTCAAGAGTGTACTTGCTCCTAAGTGTCTAAATTTTTGGGTATAGTTTTTGTTACGCACCACTTTCTTTGGAACACTCTACGCTTCGCCACTTGTAACCCATTTATCATCTAGGATTTGCTACATGAAAATATAACACATTTTCACACATTTTATACACAATTAAACTTGCTGTGAGTATGCTACCTCCATCTTGGTTAGCAGATGATGCACGTGTAAAGTGAATTAGTGCATTATGAGATAGCTAGCAGAGTTTTATACATACCTGTTTCTTGATATAAGTGTACCAGTTTTCAGAATTTTCTACCATTTACTATGGTACTTTGTCCTTATAGCTGAAATTAATCAATGGTTTGGTATTTAGTGCTGTAGAAAGTTGTGACATATGAATTATGAATATTATAGTAAATGCATTAACAGTAAATTTAACCTGTTTTAGAAGTCACAGAAATGTAATTTAACCACTAAAAATGTATTGTTATGTTATATTATGTGTTTTAAGAGTACTTGTAATATTATACCATATTTTTTGAAGCCCCGACATCATTTATTTAATATGACAACATAGCGATTCTATGCAGAGCACGAGTCACTAATTAATATTAAGTGGTTTTATCCAGAGTTGTAATTACAGTAAATGCAATAATTTTTTAATTGATGATTGTTATTTTATTAATATTTGAGTAATAATGTCACTATAGGTCATTCGGGATAAAGTGAGCACTAAAGATTTAACCTTTGAAAAAAATCACTAGCCGTTACACCATTAGCAAGAGTTACTTTTCTGCTTGTATGGTTGGTAGCGATTCATTGCATGTAGTTCCGTGAATTTTCCTATTTGAACACAACATTTGTGATAGAATATCTTATGAAACAGACCACTCTGTATTTAACATACTTTGAAATATTTATTTATGACCTTATTGACATTCCTACTGACTGTATAATTTCAAACAAACAGCGCCAGTATAAAGTGACGCTACCCGCTGGGCCGCTTGTCATCTTGCACACGGCTGCTTGCTCTGCGCTTCAGATTGTTCAAAATTCTACTGACAGGTGCCAGCAGAGTTAGGTTTTTGCCGCTTCGCTTGCTTGAAAGAGAGACTTGAGAAAAAAACGTTATTTATTGTTTCTAACTGTGTCGTCGTTCGTCGTTGTTCACGGCAGTAGAACTGAAAGAAACTGGAATTCTAGGATTGCGTGTGTCATCTGTGTTTTAAGTAGCGGTTTTGAGTTACAAATTTAAATATACTTATGCCCGTATTTACGAGATTCGTAACAAATAGTGTGTGTTGTATCAATTACGGTCAATGGACAAACCAGTATTACAAGACGTTGACTCACAGGTATTTATAACAAGTACTGCTATTGATTATAGCATATATTTAACCCTTGTGCCTTTAATGAGTAGATATTGTAGATAATATTTATCAGAGCAGCGTAATGTAAATATAAACATTGTACAAGCCTATGTAAATAAAAGCACGAGGCAGTGTTTATGTTTACATTCGGCAGAAAGACATAAACTGGCAGAAAATAGAAATTAATCAGGGCTTTTTTGAGTACTCACTTTATTCCGAATCACCTATATATGTTTGTTAACTTGCGATATGTAACATGTTTTCACTATTTCAATTAAGGAGTGGAGATTATGAATTTGTAGTCCTTAATTTTATGTATGCTACAGGGACTTTTTGGTGGCTTCTTCAAACTAATGGTGACGGATTAATTTTACGCCCTAAAGAAATTGTTTAAACTTGGGCCCGTCCTAAGTATAGGATTAGAGTTAGTGCTACCAAAAGCTAGTGAATATTGTAGGCTCGTCGACCATGAATGAAAAGGGCCGAGCGATAGGAATTACAATAGAAATTTATAGTGAATATCAAGAAAAGAAGAGGACGCGGTTATAAGCCATTTTGGCTAGCTAAGTGGAAATTAGAACATTTCTTTGTCACCAAAAATTTAGTATTTGCTGCTAATAATTTGGTTTCAAACTACTTTCAAAGGATTATAATTGTTATAAGAATGATTAAGTTGAACTTTTCCAGAACTTAAACTATTTATTTCTTGATTCGGACTTTTTTTTAAGGATAACTATATACCTGTACCCAGAAGTCCTGGGAGAATTAGTCTTTATATTTGAGCAGCCGAGTTATTGAGACATTTAATTTTAACTGTTATTTAAACCCTGAGGATAAATTTTTAATCATTTGGAGTGCTACTATTTTATTGGTAATTAATAATTTTAATTTTAAATTTCAGTCAGTTTCCTCTCGTGATATCAAACCTTTTTCTAATAGTAAATTACATCGTTTACACACCTACACTATCTTGATACTTAACCACTTTAACAAATATATTTCGTCAATACAGTACACCGTAATCACATTAAATAAAGTATACTACTGATTAAGTTTCCTGCTTTCTTAATATTTCGCCACAAAGTAATACAGATATAAGTTATCAAAACATTAAAGTCAGAGCTTCCATTTATATAAAGTTTCGTAGGACATAAAGTGAACTGTAAGTAAATTGACTTGGCACTTGTTTTGTTGAGTGACCCTAGCATGTATTAATTTTTAGTTTCTAGCGTAAATTAGGTCTACTGTTTTATTTCCTACCACTGTACTAGAATTTACAAGTTTCAGGTTGTCTTGATAGTGTATTTGATTACTGAAATTCTAGAGAACTCTCGGACAATAATAATACATTAAATTTGTTCCCTCCCATGTTTTGATGTATATTAACAATGTGTACAAAATTTTTATACAGTACAAGTTCAAGGTCTTTTCACCACTTAAGAGAGTAAATTTCGAAAAACCCTTGAATCATGTTTTAGAATACTTGTTGGTATCTCGTGGACGTAAAAAACACAACATTAGCCCGCTGGGTTCAAGATATATAGACGATTAATTGAAAACGCTTTTCACCACTTTTTACCCCTTTTCACGTCCTTAGGTGGCGAATTTCGAAAATTCCTGAAATCCCTTTTAGGTATTTGAGTAAGCATCAATCCTAAACAAAAACCACGTGTCTATATAAAAAACTATGGGATCGATATGTATCGAATGTGAGTCGAAAACTTATATTACCCCATTTTTAACCAGTTTAGGGCCGAATTCGGAAAATATATTTTAAATGGTACTTGGGATATTTACAAAAGCACCAATTTAAAGCAAAGAGTACTTCGATATTTCGATTGATTCGATAGATATGGAAGGATAATCGAAAACACATTTCACGTATTTTCACCCCTTAAATAAAGAATTTCGAAACGATTTTGAGTCCTGCCATAGACATTTGTAAAAGTAACCAATTAAAGTTAAAATCACGACGATAGCCACTTGTGTTTCAAAGATAAAGACGATTCATTAAAAACACATTTTGCCCCTTTTTACTGTCTGGGGGTCGAATTTCAAAAAAACCTAAAACTACTTTTTGGGTATTTACGTAAGCAATATTTTGAAGTGAATATCAACTCTCTATCCCGAAGGGTTCGATAGATATCAATAGTTGATAGGAAACACATTTAACGTCTTTTCAGCCCCTTAAAAGTTGAACTTCGAAAAATCCTTAAATTTGCTAATATGCATTTTTACGAGTGTCCTATTAAAGTAAAAATCACGATGATAGGCTGTCGGGTTCGAACTCTATCGACATTTCTTCGGAAACACATTTCACCCCTTTTCACTCCCTTAGAGGTCGAATTTCGAAAAATCCTTTCTTAGTGCTCGCCTACGACCTGAAGGGAACCCCCACAAAAAATTTCACTATTCTAGGTCCAGGGGTTTGGGCTGCAGTTTGATAAGTCAGTCAGTCAATCCGTCACCTTTCATTTTTATATATATAGATTGTATTCAACATTCATTCATGTTCTTTTCTCCATGGTGCTGTCTATACACATTATTAATCATTGCCAGAATGAATCAACTGCATTACTTTGCCGTGCTGAGCAGATTAAGCCAATTAGCTGCTTGTTTAACTTACTGGTATAATGATAGTTGTTTACTTATGAACTTTGGTAGTAGTGAATGAAACATACTTTCATATGTTATGTCCTCAACTTCACCTTTATCTTATTATAACTTGTAATTTTAAACATATGTTACTTATTGTTAGAACATGGCAGTGGTTTGGAGGCTGTACACACTCTTGATATAAAAACAGTGTTGAATAAAGTGTCAACTGAAATCAGCACCATAGAGATGAAACTATGTTAAAACTATCTATCTACATACATGAAATAGGGTTGGTCAACCTATAGTTGCATAGAATTTGTTCCCGGTCATGCGATAAGACCATTTTAAGCAACTGTACTCATGTTTCCCATTGAACAAATAGAAAGGTGCCCTTGGTGCAAGTCGTCACTGTATGATCCCTTTAAAATTACACACTGATAACAGTGGTGTGGTGGTCACCCCTAATTTTTACTCCGATTGGTAGTTTCAACAGTTCGTTATTTATGTTTGATATAAATCTTGAATAACTAAACATTGTTTGAGAATTTTTGTTTTATTCAACACTATTTTCAATATCTTAAAAAGAATTTTGTTATGAGTTGAGCTAGACCGGGCTGTAAGTAACAATACTGTACTTAATTGTTACAATTTTCCCCAAATATTTTTTGCGCGTTTTCAAACACACTGTTATAAAAATTATTTGTTGAATGAAGCTGGCACATCTACAAACCAAGTTTGTTGCTAAAAAAATCTTTCATATTTACATGGTTAGAAAACATAACCAATAGCAGCATTGTTTGTCAAATTTTACCTCCTAAGATTCATAGTTAAAAAATTTTGTGTTAATTACTCTCTGTATAGTGATAAAACTTATTAAAACTATTTGTGACCTAAAATTGTCCTGATATATGTAGTGTATGTTCAGATTAGGTATATATTAATCATATTCCTGCACAGTGCCTTGTCATGTAACAGCTAAGTATTTTATTTCTTTCTGAACACATTTTACTTAACTTAAATTTTATTGTTTAAATGAATGCTGAATAATGAAATCTTACAGTTAATGCTATTTACACAACAGTTGATATTTGTATAGAGGCAGTAAAGGTGTTTTTTGGTTATGTATGGATTTATGTGAGGTTTCGGTTGCCAAATGGAGACAGGATAAAACATAGTGTATTTTTATATGATTTTTTTCAGAAGTGCACCAAGTGTCTCCTGAGAGTCATGAGGAAGGAACCTATTTTGTTGATCAGGCAGGTCATTATTACTACCAAGCGAGCAGTGATCAGCCTCCTGTTATGACTGTAGTATCTGGTGAGTTGGTTGTAGAAATGTGTATGCCACATTCTTTATTGTTAGAAATAACTGTTACCTCAACAATGTGCATGTATAATTTTTTTAGGTATAGCTGACCCAAACGCTGATATTATAGAGAATGCAGATGGAACCTACATGTCGATGCATTCTCAAGATGGCCATGTCGAGGAGATTTCTGTCATGGAAACTGAAGATGTAAGTCATCAAGATGAAAACTTCTTTTCCTCTCTTGCTGTAATTTATCCAAATTGTTTTTTGCTCTTCCACTTTTGTATCAAATATGTAGTTTATTTGCAAGTTTGTACTATTAGTTTTAGGTTTTATCCTTTGTTAATTACAGTACAGTCGAGTTCTGATTTTATGAAACCTCTTGAATCTTGAACAATCTCCTAAAATTCTATGTATGTGTAAAATCAAGGGTGACCTACTTTAACCCTTGAAACAAAATGATATATACTACGTACAGTATAAGTATGTTTTCAAGTTATATAACAAGGATCTGCATTCCCTTTCTAAAATTTTGTTCCAAGTACAATTTCCCTGACTTAAGAAAATATTAAATATTCTGACATCTTGCATTTCCAACCTAATACTACACGTACATACGTTTTGTATGTATTTCTTGCAGTTTGTTTTTTGTACTTTTTCACGTTTTTAATTGTAAAATTGTCGAAAGTAGTGTGTGAAAAGGCAATTTATGTGTGATAGTTTACTTCAGACATGAAAGTACTAAACTCGCATTGATTCTGATAATGTTTTGGTTACTTTTTTTAGGGTATGTCAAGCAGCGATGGGAACCAGATGATTCTGAATGCTGGGGATGCATACCAAGCAGTGACCATTGTCCCATCAGAGACAGGTGCGGGTGAAGTGAGCTATGTGCTCATTGTCCAGCAGCCTGACGACAAAGATGACAAAGGAGAAGACCAAGATCTCACTGTTTATGATTTTGATGATGGAGAAGAAGGAGGCATTACATTGGTAAGTTGCAAGAAGTAGTAGTGGTAGTAGGTTTGTTGTTGTTTTTACTGCTAATAATGTGAACTTACATTTCTACAGTTTTTGGGAGAGGGGACTCTTATTTTGAAACTATTATTTAAATGTTTGTTGTACGTCAATATACATAGTGTCAGTGCAACAAGATAAGAAACTATTATTTAAATGTTTGTTGTACGTCAATGTACATAGTGTCAGTGCAACAAGATAAAGTTTTCACCCATGTACCCCTTGCACCCATGTAAGTCTCGCACTTCCCCTCTCCGCGCCCCCCCCCCCCAAATAAGTTTGATTTTTTTTTTATTTAACTTATTGTTTTAGACTACAAGTAATCGTTGGCAAGCAAATTTACTGCAAAAATCAAATTAGCTTAAGGTTGCTCGGAAGCTTAGTTTTCTAATTTTTTTGGACAATGGTCAGTCATATCTACTCTTTAAAGGTATACTTTTAGTTGAAAGAAGTCTGGCTATTGATATAAATTTATATTTTAACTGTCAGTTGCCTTATTTTTTCCATTAACGGTATGTAAGTTGGCTATAGCTGTCCACACGAAAAGCAGTCTTAAGTTTGTTCCTGCCACTAACAGTGACTTGGCCTGAGCCATATTTATAGCACTGCAAAGTTGATGTTGTGGGGTAATTACAGACATCTAAATGTAAGAGGTTAATCGAATGAAAAAGTCTGATTTACCCTGTGCACAACCATTGGTGACTGTGCCCTCAATTACATATTTTCCAAATATTCACTTGAAGTTTATTGTAATTGGATATTTTTGGCGGGAAAAGGTTTTCCGCAAACACATTTGGTGCCCCAACCTTGAGATTTGTGAGATGATAATTGTGTGCTGATGTTGTCGAGGAACCTAATTAGAAAGTGAACTGTATTATCCATTTTACCCCTTCTAAACGACTAACCAAATTGCACTAAGTGATCTGTCTTGCAGTTTTTGTATGTCAGAATTGAATGTTCGCATGCAGCTTTTACTGGAGTTTGAGCCCAGAACTAAAAACAACTGGGTCACGTAACGTCGAAATAATTCATGAAAACAAATTTCATTTAAATATAAAATATTCATGTCCTGGGCTCCTAGAGGTTGTACACCACATCTCGATAGGTTACTGTAGAGTAAACTCCGGTCTGATTAATTTCTGTCTGGTCTTACTTGCTTTTCGGATCGTCTGCCTTGGAAGTTTACAAACTTAGTTTTATTCTTAATAATCAAGGTATCTTGTAAAGTAAAAAAACTTACATTAAAATTTTAAATACCTACGTAAGCATCACTCTGACACGAACAACACCTCAACATCTCTACTGAGATATGTATCGTGGGTTGATGGAAAACAAATTTTGTGATTTTAACCCTTTAGAGTGTTGAATTTCTAAATATTTTAATTTCACATCGTAGACTTTTGTATAAATATCCCATTGAAGTGCAAATCACGACGGTAGCACGTTCAGTCGAATCAAAATCGATCATTCATTAAAAAACACATAACTCGTGTACAGTATTGAGATTTCTAATTTCGAAAAATCATAATTCGTTTTGTGATCATTTCTGTAATCATCATCCTGAAGCAAAAATTAACTGTATATCTTGACGGGTTCGATAGATATCGAGGATTTATCTAAAAACACAGGTCTTTTCACCTCTTAAGGGACTGAATTTCGAAATACCCTTGCATTACATTTTGGACTGTTTAACTGGTGTCTTTTGGACATGAAAAACACGACAAAAGCCAGTTCGGTTCAATATATATTGAAGGTTAATTAAAAACACATTTCATAGCTTTTCACCTCCTTAGGTGGGGAATTCCTAAAATTTGTGCAATTACTTTTCAGGCATTTGAGTAAGCATCAATCTTAAGCAAACTTCACTTCCCTAAGTAAAAATCAATGGAATCAATATATGTAGATTGTAAATCGTAAACACATTTTACATTTTTTTTAACCTCTTTGGGGACGAATTCGGAATATATATTTTAACAGTATGTGGGGTATTTACAAAAGCATCAATCTAAAGCAAAGAACACTTTAATATCTCGATTGGTTTGATAGATATGGAGGAATAATCAAAAACACTTTCATGTATTTTCACCATCTTAATGAAAGACTTTTGAAATGTCTTGGAGTCCTGTTATACGTAACCAATTGAAGTAATTCAGTGATATAGGCGATTCATCATACATAAATACATTTTGCTCCTTTTTACTGCTTGGGGGTCGAATTTCAAAAAATTCTGAAACTGCTTTTTGGGCATTCACGTAAGAAACATTTTGAAGTGAATAGGATTTAATAGATATCGATAGTTAATCGGAAACACATTTAAGGTCTTTTCACCCCCTTAAATGTTGAATTTCGAAAAATCCTTGTACTGGCTAATATGCATTTTTATGTGTGTCCTATTGAAGTAAAAATCACGATGATAGGCTGTCGTGTTCAATCTCTATCAATGTTTCTTCGGAAACACATGTCAGCCCTTTTCATCCCCTTAGAGGTTAAGTACTGTGATTTCTTTAAGTTAACATTTACCTAAGCTTGTTTAAATATCCATTTCTTAAATTTGAGTACTAGGATTTAAACACAAAATATAAAAATATGAATATAAAATTTGTTAGCTAAGTCAGATCTGGAGTCGGAGTTGCTATACAGTAAAACTCTGTTAAGAAGTTTCTGACGGGACTGAAAAATTCAAACTTATTAACAGGGAAAAACTTCTTAAAAGGGTAAATTTACTGTTGAAGTAATGGAAGAGGTAAATATAATTCAATCTTATTATAGGGGAAAACTTTTTGAGTGGGAACTTCATAACAGAGTTATACTGTATTTTAATTGACTCAGACTCCACAACTCTGACTCCACAGCCCTGCTAATACGTATCTCCTTATTAAATGTACCATGCAGTTACTTTATTTTTCATACCATTTATGTTAAAAATACAGTCACTGTATTTACCTATTGTTTTGTGTTTTGTAATGCTACTTAAATGTTTTATTGCCATCCAATGATATATACTGTTGATCAAGGAGATTTATTCCAATTTGTGATAGGACGATCAGTTCCTCTGTACATCAATTCTGTCAGTGCTTAAAAGAACCAAACTGCAGAGTGGCCACTTGCCGGAAATTTCTGGAAAAGCTGGAAATATGCACAAATTATGATTGTCTGGGAAAAAATTGTTGAATTCTACGTGAATTCCTGCTGGTTATTGGGGCAAAAAATGTGGCTTTATTTTAGTCTTGTGGTGAACTGTTAACAGTAAATTGTAGTTCGTACGAGAACCAATTTTCTACGAACAGAAATTAATTAAAATATATTGAGTTAAAATTATGAAAGAACTGCACAATTTTTTTTATGTGTTCCCTAGTGTGTATTAGATTAGAGATTTATTGCTACGTGGATCGATAACACCTATTTTTGACTCGAACGCGAGTTTTGATAGAATAGAATAAACAGTACAATGGCTGTTGCTTATGTTAAATGATGTAGCGTGTTTATTTATTGTGGTAGAGCATGTTTCTCGTTTGTTGTTCTTCATAATACGAAGTGATAAAATTAATATTGTATTTATCTTTTAATATGTAAAATTGAATTAAGAACGAAGGATTTTCCGTTGTAATGATGTAGTAATGAATGACTTGCCAGAATAGATGTCTGGGGGAAATGACACAGACATAAATTTTCTTTGCGCATCACATAAAATACAAGGAATGAATGACATAATCCAGCATAAATATTGTTATTCTCCGTTCACTCTAAGTTGAGTTTTAGGATAAACAAAGCAAATTATAAACAAACATGTTTATTGGCTGCTGACCGCCGTGCACTGTGATCTTGCATAAGAGATAGATCTTTGTTATTTGTCTTGTACATATAAATTTACCAGTCCATCACTTAACGAGAGAGTTTTATTAACAAATATCTAAAATATACAGACGTTGCAAACACAATCTACGACGCTATATGTTTATTACTGTTATTATGGTTAGCGGACGACACGACCGTACAGTTGATTCACGAGTTGTTTAACGACTGACGTAATGTTAAACATACGAGTTTCTTGGTACACTTGCCAGTATTTAGAGATGTACGATACTCTGAAAATACCAAAAGTTTAGTTCAGTGATAATTACCACACTAAAAAAAAATCAGAAATATCACAATCAGAGATGATGTTTTAGATTTTTCAAAGTATTTTTGGACCTTAATGCGTCAATGTTGTGGCTTCTGCGAATGGTTTTTCCGTGTATCCATTTTCCGTTCCAGTTCGTCTGAAGCAAAATTCCTTGATCTATTTCATTCCGTCCTTGCATCGGTTTATGTTTACATCGCTTGCGGAGTAAGATATGTGACGCTGAATGTGAACGGTAAAAATGTTTTGCATGGTTTTCTAAGCGTGGATTTATGTCTTCATTAATAAACAAACTGCGGCGATGTTTATAAAGCAAGAATAAAAATCTCACGTAAGATTCTTTACAAAAACATATGTGTGTGTCATGAATTATCAGCAGATAGTTTGGTGATTTATAAAATTTCATTTTTCCAAAACGAACTACAGAATAATCCAGGAGGACTTTACAGTAAGTTTAATCACTAATTTTGTTGACAACTTTTTTCTGCATGTAGTACCAAATTTTCGTTACGTTAGTACCAGAATATTTGAATGTGATCGTTACTCATGGCTTGATAATTACAATTAAATTTTGAAATACGTATACTGTGATTGCTCATGATGTCAATATTTTTATCAAATTTTTATGTAATTTTTGTTTCCGTATGTTGACAACACATACAAAATTTTCACGCAAATATTGTTTTAATGTATAGGACTTTGTTGTTTCCTATGATACCGACTGTACACAGTTTTGTGGGTGGGAAATAGTACGTCGGCGCGCTGCACAAATTGAGCCAATTAGAATCTAGCAAAGTGCAATGATATTACATTATTTGTTTACTTCAGAACTCAACTTAAGAGTGAACGGAGAATAGCAGCAGGAAATAGTGAAAACAACGTTAAAATTGTTGTCAATTAACTTCAATAGGAAATAATGTACAGATCCAAAACATGAACAAACACATTCAAGATATTTAGGTTATTCAAAGTTTTTCTCTGTCCCACATTTTTGTAGCTTCAAAATATTAATCCCGATGATATTTAGTAAAATATGATCTAAAAATTTTTATTTGACAACTTTTAAATAGGTAGGTATCATGAAAAACATTGGAGGGTCAACATAACCTAATTAATTGCAGTTTTTTTCCTACAAAATATCTGATTTTACAGCTGGAGTATATAAAGCCCTAAATTTATATCCTCCATTCCATCGTGTGTGTTGCATTGGTCTACACCAGTGGTTCCCAAACTGAAGGTCGCGACCCCTAATTGGGTTGCGGGCTGTTGCGAGACGGTTCGCGACAGGCTTCCAAAAAAAGTTTAAAAAATCGAAAAACGCTCGAAAAAACTGAAAAATGCAAAAATGAAGATATAAACAAATGACTAAACTTAAAATGTAAAGTGTACAAGGGGTTTGATATATTTTGGGAAACAAGTACTATATGCGTACATATTATTTGTTGAAATGGAGGAGGTCGTGGTTAAAAATTGTGCATAAAATGAGGTCACAGTTTCAATTCATACCCAAAAGGGGGTCGCAAGACCAAAAACTTTGGGAACCACTGGTGTACACAAATCATTGAATGTTGTAACAATTGTGTAGGTTTTTAACAATTAAATTTTACCTCTTTGGTTTGTAGTAAAATGTAAGATTTTGTTATCCAGGTGAGTTATTAATTTCTAAGTATTGTGGTCTTATGTGTAACTGAAATGTGTGTTTAGGTAAGTGTTAACTGGTAATATATTTTTAAATTGGCAATGTCTGAAGTTTGGAATCATTTCCATTTTAATATTTTTGATGCAAAATATGCAATTACAGTGGGTCGTGAATCTCTCGAAAGGTGTATCTAAAACATATTTTGCAACACATAATTGAGATTGAAAACAAATATGTAATAAAATGGTATCAGAACCAAAAAGTGATTACAGAATCAAGGAATCGAGAGTCAGGGCTGACAAATAGTGGATCCATCCAATCACTAATTCTGATATATTAATTTCTGCTCTTATAAGTTTTAAGTAAATAAATTTTATACAAATAGTTTAAATTTTCAGTTTTTTTAAAGAATGTTTTGTGATGCAAAAGTTCAAAACTCATATTGTGTAGAAATTGAAGCGGTAGCTGCAATAAGGGCCTGTACTCCAAAACCTTGTTTTTGGCTACAGAGGTTTAAAGATTTCGTAATGGAACAACAAACAGTATTATCCTTTAAAAGGTATTCTGAAAATATAGTAATATAGTTCGGTTCGACCTGAAAATAACTATGTAATTATCAATGCTTAGTTATATTGCAGGGCAGAAATATGTATAATAATAAAATATGTTGTGTAGGCCCTTTTTATGGAGAACAACATATTTCACATGAAAGTTCATTTATAACAGTGTGCCACCATTGTTAATGTATAATGCTGAGTGTCATATTATTCTGTAATAATGTATTATGAATAACAAATTATATTTGACCTAAAATAGTAACATCCATCTTCTTTGAGAAGAAACCAATGATGCAGTTAGAATGGAAGTCACACTGCAAGTCATTACTCCCAGTAGTGAACGTTGAAAGGAAACTTGTAAAAAATGCATCGTAAGATGTGCAAACAATGTGAAATCATGCAATACTGTAGTGAGTGGCGTGACAAACTGCTATTGTAAATATTGTAACACACAGTCGCATTATCGATTAAGTAGTCCACAAGACATTTTATTTTCCAGCATGGTTTTTAACTGTTGACAAGAAACATACCAAAAACATGGGTCATAATACAAAACATTCAAAACT
>PNEQ01014289.1:0-38226 GCA_003012365.1 Medauroidea extradentata
TTTAGTGACTTTTTAATTTCGACACTTTTTGATTTAGTGGCTTTTTCATTTCGTCACTTTTTCATTTAGACACTTTTTGATTTAGTGCCTGTTTGATTTAGTGGCTTTTTGATTTCGTCACTGTTTTTGGGATGGTTGAATGTAATGGTGAAGTAGGGGCTGCGAGGGGTTGTCCTCGTATCGGCATTCTATATCTACTAATGTGGATTATAACATCTCAATTCATCGGACTTAACATATCACAGTCTTTTTTGTCATCAACGTAAAAAAACTACCAGTGTTATTCTGTAAATATGACAACTTTATTTAGTGAACTATTCTAAAAAAGTAATCTTCGTATTCACAACGTCATTTTTTCATCGGTAGCAGCAGATCAGGAAAGTAACGTCGCACTTCCCCGAAATCCCTTTCCGTCATCGCAAAGACGAGATCAGATGTCAACTTCCCAAAGCAGCTGCAAGCTCTTCAAAGATAGTCCTTTGTGTTCGTCTGTTCCATTGTCGCTGTTGTGTGTAGTCTCACACTTGTCAAGTCATCGTCATGTCATCCGGACATGTGTAACCAATGATCTTTGAAAGAGTTGTGCTGTGAGGGTGTATGGCCGGATGTAGTATTTTGGACATTACTGAAATATCAGTATAAAATGCTTCAGTTTAAAGTACATTTCATTATAAAATACATTTACTTGCACCATTATTGATAATTTTCCACTTATTGTGCCCGTCTGCCGGCCTTGTAAACAGTGTAGCGGCATACTTGCAGAACTCTTTTTTTTTCCTAAAAAAATTCTCAATGTGTATCGAAGGTGTCCGTTTACGAAACGAACACACACATCAAACGATTTCTGAATGGTTGTTCCAAAACATAACATTAATTATAAAGACAATTTCGGAGCCCCCAAAATTTTTTCAAAACTGATTTTTCAATCTATTATGTCCAAAGAACTACGAAAGGGATTAATGTGAAACTACAATAGAAAGGTGTATTGGAATTTACTTAAAACTTTTTACCAATAAAAACATGGGGTCACAGCTGGAAGTTCCAGTCAGGCGAGTGTTCCACAATACCACTGCACTCCGTTTCAATGTCTTGCTATAGAGTCGAAAACGCACCAGATTAGACGGTCAACATTTAGCTTGGCACCATGCCTCACTCACAGAAACATCGACCACCAGACGGGCACCTTAATACCTGTTCAGTGTAAAGTATTTTCAATATTTAAGAGTAGAATTTCAAATCCATTTCATGAACTTTGTAACGAGATTTCACGTACTCTACTACGACGCAGATGTCTGTCAAGGAAAACTACAGAGAATGGGTAGTTTTCCTTGACAGACATCTGCATCGCAATGGAGTATGTTCATAACACTACATCCAGTTATGTGTAACCTTGTCAGCGTTATGTATATAATGTAATCGATGTATCTTCTATATAAATCATTGTAGTTGTTATTATTCATTTAACCAACATACTGACACTGACTACAGCAATTCTTAGCTGGTCTCCCTCGGTTGATATGTTGTCTTACTTGTTTTTTTTTTCAGGAGTGACATTTATTCATTAGTGATTTGTGTCAATGACTTTACTTTAAATTGTTTCCTCCCATTCAAAGTATTTTTTAATCAAATTAAACTACCTGACAACTTTAATATAAGGTCCGGTAAGGGCAACAGCACAATCTAGCATCGATACTCCGGGCCAAAGACATCAGCAATCACAACAAATGCCACCACATAATCAGTCTAAATATGAAGACAGATTCGCTTGTACTCATCAGTCCCATCAAGGAAGTCCGGCAATGTTGTTTAAGATGAGTCTCTTGCGAGTTGTATTGCGTGAAATCAATATTCCCACGTATACCCACATGTCCGTAAATAATTGTTCTGGGAACATAGTTACTTTTTACGAAAGGTAAAAAAAAATACTGTTATCTGTAGACATTACTTTATACTTTAGTCCTATCGTATATCACTAGAGAGGAAAAAAAGTGAAAATGGCTAAAAATGGCAATTGTATTGCACTGGTGCCAGCCACCTGAAGGTAAAGGAGAAATTACATCCTGGAGTCTGAAAATTATTACTTTGATGTTTGACTCATCCAATAATAACACACTGTTACAGGTCTGATGTGTGTGTTATTGGACTAGAAAGACCGTGATCAGACAAAGTGTCTAAGGCAGTCTCTTACTCGTTTACAACTTTCCTCGTTACCTCTGTGCGCCAAGATACTCATCTTGCATCTATCTTCTCCTTGAGAACTTACCTTAAGGGGGGGAATGCCTTCTTAATCATAAGTTCTTATTGAATAACATAATAAAGTTACAGCTGAACAAGTGGACATAGCCGAAAACAAGGAGAAATCCCGGATTTGAAATTCAATAAAAGAGGGAATTTGAACAATATGAGAGGAGCTTCTGCGTACATTTCACCATCAAGCCTCATCCATTTAAAATACTACTTGATCCCTACTTATTTGCCCAAGGAGTCATGAAAAACCGTGGAGGTTTTAGAAAAGAATGTTTAATACAAAAGTAAGACGAGGTAACTTTTAAAACTAGTTACAAACTTATGCTCATTATAAGTCCGAAAATGTTAATTATGACTGGCAATATTTCCAATATTTTACGCAAATACATACCTGGAACACAGTTCTCTTAATTTATCCAAAGGTATCTAAAAAAAATAGTAGTTAAACTATACATGTATAATTGGTTATCACTATGATTGCGAGAATATCACGGGAAGTGGTATGGGCATAATAAATCTGTTTTATTTACAGTAAGAAACTGACAGTAAAAAACAAGCTTTTACAAAAAAAAGTATGTTTGTATCCTGTATTCATAAGATTGACATGAGCATAACATATGCACAGAATTTAGCGTCTTGAAAGTACAGTACAATATTATTAAATATTGTTAGAACTTTTTAATTACTTGCAAAATAGCTACCCAACACCCAAACTATTTTTAAAATATTTCAAAACCTTGTGTACTTGGCATTGCTTTATTTTTTATGAATGTGAACAAACCATAGTGGGTAACTTTTTTAATGTTAAAAGTTGACAAAACTTTAACTTACGGTAAATAAAACCTATTTCTCTGTGCGATATAGTCTGTTGGAATAACACCAACTCATATACCCGTGATTGTGACTTATTTGTAAATTGTTTGTTGGTTTATTTGCGGATACTAAGGTATAAACACAAAACTTTAGACAAACAGATACATTTTCAGTAGTATACAAAATTTAGTAAGGTAACATACAGTTAAATGGCGACTTTGACATTTAACACCATATACATAAAACATTAAAGTCTGCTGGAACTTTCAAATAACGAGTGCTACCTATGAAGTTCATATTTAGAGTAATTTAAGTTTAAAATTTAATTCCACGTGCGTTAAGCTGTTAAATGAAATTAAGTTGTTTTTAATGAATATCATTTCAAATCGAAACAAAATACGTTTATTTTTCTGCAGTACATACTTGCATAACGGGTAATTACTGAATCATAAGTAAGCTGACTGGGCACTAAATCTGATGCCACACAAATAGCTGCTAGTATAACCTTTTTAAATTAGTATTGTAACTGCGCAAGTGAATTTCTCTTAAGCATCCTAGTTACAACTGCCATACACAGTGACAAAAGTATTTTTTAAAAAATACAACTATTTTTATAAAAAAACATTCATTATAATATGTTACGACCACGTCAACGGTTTAATGTTAAGGCGTCACACTGAAAAAAATACGTATTAGTCACTGTAAAATATTTTTTAAAATGGACTTTACCAAATTTTTTTTGTAGTGGTTACAAATTTTTTTTGTAGTCACTGCAAAACTTTAGGGGACAGCAAAATTTTTTTGTGGTCACTACAAAAAAAATTGGTAAGGTCCATTTTAACAAAATATTTTGTAGTTACTAATAAGTATTTTTTTCAGTGCAAAATTGGACGATGTTAGACTACGCGCCAATTATAAGATATCAGTAAAACCTGCTGAAACTACTTCAGTTTTGAAACAGCCTTATGAAGTTATTTTAGTCCAGTAAATTCAATGTGAATGGCAACACGATATAGGGATACATTTCCTTTATCTATAACTGATTCAAAGCGGAAGAATATTATATTAATGTGTTACAATTGGCACACAGTCTAGTGGTTCATAACACCGTCCAATTTGAGATTGACCATTATTGTGCTTCAATGTGAACATTAAATTGGAGAGTCTTGAAAGTAAAAGGCTATAATTACTCGAATTATGAAGACGAGTGACATCAAAAGTCAAATGCTGATTACTTTGTCGAGCTTGGCTAGAGTCCACCAAGGTACACAGAAACTGATGTAGGTGGATCTTGCTAATGATCATGTAGACATGTCTGTGCACATGTTGGGTCGCCTATGTATAGTACACCAGGCGTGAAGTGGACTTGCCAGTCGTCCTGGGGACTGGTACTTCTTGGAGGCTCGGTCTATCAGTTCTTGGTCGACCATAGACGTCCTCACCACCTAGCCGCCTCTCCACCAGCAGACAAACTGCAGACATCACTATGCCCAGTGTCAGGCTCAAGATACAGTATATGATGTGCTTCATGGTGATGCTCTCAGCCTCCTGTGGTGTAGGAGGCTCTGGTCTGATCCACTTATTCCGCAGTCTTGCAATGTGTCCGTTCTCCATCATCTTCAGCAACCTGTAACACACAACTGCCGGACTGAGCCAGGGAGTACTGCTGATTGGCCGTCTACATACGCGACAGTGATAGGTAGAGACTGGTTAAGCAATATGGTAGAATGCACGAAAAAGAACTAGGTTTATAAGAATTTACAAAGAAAGGAAAGTTTTGTGCAAACTGTACCTCAAGAAAGTGACAGGTAGTAGCAATTGAAAACGTACGTCGCCGTAACCTTATTTGCTGGTGACTATACAAATTTGTTCAATAGCCACCAGTCGAACGTTTATGAATTGCGGCAAAACTGTCTACATCAGTTGCTATTATATCGAAATTTAGATTTCAGTTTCAAATTTGGTGTAAAATACATAGCGAATGATAGGTGTTAAATAATACATAAGTGCGTTCCGATGTATGCATCGAGATAAGAAGAGCTACTATTCAAAATAGCTAGTTAACAAACCTACTCCTGTCAATAATGTGTTATTATAGGTTAGTTTAGGCATATGTTAATTTACGTTAGAGTGGCCTGGTTTGATAACTTAATAATGTGTGCCAAATTGGAGTACAATCAAGGTGAGAAGCCCACGGTAAAAATTACTACACATTAAAGACAAATGTATTTGGATAACAGATTGTTGTATCGGTTCAGTGGAGCCACAACCGAACAAAAAAAATTAATTTACTATTCGCAACAATTTATTTTATGAATCTTTTTTTTTTTGTGTTCTTTAAGCGTAACTGATTTTTAACTAAAGGAATTTTTTATTCAAATTGTTTTACTGCTTTACGTGCATATTTGCAGTTCTGTTTCCTGAATGGATGTTATTGACTCTCGCGTCATGTGACTTTTACCCACAACTCACAGACGTGTGGTGCCGCAGTAACCTTGTTCTGATTGGCGCTGTTAAACAAGTGACGCCTCAGCACAAAGACACGTCGACAAATAACAATGAAGCAGAGCTGCAGATTTGCTCGCAAGATAACAAAACAAGTTGGTGTCAAATTTTTACACCAAATACTAGTGGTTTTATGTATTTAGTGTCACGAGCATTGAGATTAACAAAAAATACATTAAAATGAGAAAAAATAGAAACTACGCTTGCCTCAAATGACGGATTCAGTAAGCATTTAAAATTACGAATAAATGGCAGTTTCTAAGTAAAAATAAACTTGGAGTTTGGCAAACACTACCTCATCGTTTAAGGGGTTAGTTGAAAAAACCTAATTTCTCTAATCAACGGTGTCAATAGCAATAAATAAATTTTAAATGAAGTAGCTCATACCTTCTCAATAGTTACAAATTATGTGTTTTTCAGACTTTGTAATAATAAGGCTGGGTTGTATTTGCAGTAATTTTATTGACGTATGTTTAAAAAATATATATTAGCTAATATAGAGTAAATTCTTATGTTAGTTATCGTCCAAATAAAACTGAGCGGGTGAAAATGTTGGTAATTAAACGAAAATCAACATAAATGCATACTCACTGTCGATTGATGGGTCTGAGGTAAGGCAAATTCTTCTTTAACGCGAAGGAAATTGAACTGGTGCTGATCAACACAGGTACAATGTCTTTAGCACACGAAGCTGGATTTCTGGTGCTTTCTACTCTCTCCGTGATGAATACGAAGTCCCCTTTGCACACTTGTTCCATGCCTTGCCAGTAATTATGCTGCAGTTGATAGTTGTGCAAGTTTAGCTCCTTAAGCTGCGGCTGTGAGAAAATATAATTAACTGTGTTAAATTTGTACGTTGATGGGATAGATAAATGACTTAGCATAATCCAACAGACGTTCACCTGCGAGTGTATATATAATCATGTATGTTGGTCGAATAGTAAACCACCCCTCCCCCTATATGACCTAGGCTTAATTCTGTACTGGGAAACTACGTATAGGTGGTTCAGTTTAAAGTGAGCACTTCCCAGCACTTATAATAATACAAAAAAAATTGATTAATTGGGGCTACAGAAGTAGAATTTCGAGGGTTGTAAAACGTTTACACATGTTTTTAGTTACATGGAATTTTTCGTATTTAAAATAGTAACGAATAAGTAAAGATGGAAGCATAATGGCACACATAAAATTGTAAGCAGTGCTCAGTCTATCCTGAAAAACCTGTATAGAAGTTGATGCGCTGCAAAGCGGTCAGTTGGCGAGTGGACGAGTCGCGGAGTCTCCATGAAAAAAAAATACATGTACATGCCAATTTTCATAATGATCCGTCACACGGTGTCGGAGTTTATCGATTTCACACATACATATTTACCAATTTACAACATCCACACACACACACTCACACACACACAAACAGATATATATATATATATATATATATATATATATATATATATATATATATGTATATATAATGCATGCTATTAAATTGCTGACGACGAGATAATGTAAACGAGCCTGTTGCAAGTTTACTTAGCACGCTTTATGTTTTTTTTATGTTTTTATATAGAAGATACCACATTCATACTATATTTACAATCCATTAGGTAGATAATCGTTGAAGAAAATGTCTACGATACCTTACTTTTCCTCACGCAAACGTTAAGTGACTAATTTGAGGTGAATATATGTGACTACTCGGAAAATTCTAATTGTTCCTAGTTATAGGCAAGTTGGTTATATGAACGTAATTAGAAAAACCTTAAGTTTAAATAAAAATGTAAAGTAATGCTGCATTAAAAATTATCAACTGATTTAGAATATTTTGTTAGCCTACATAAAACAAGTTGTGCGGCAAAATGAAGGGGTGTTGCAAATAACGATTACCTCAGAAACTGCAATGTAAGAATCTCCCGAAATGTAGCCTACATCGTAGTTGGAGGAGGTGACGAGTTCGACAAATGCCTCATAGTTGTTAACATATGTCTGAACAGCCAGCCGCGACATGAGTGTGGCAGAGTAGATGCTGAACACTAGGAACCCTGCCAGCTGAGTGACCAGTAACGCTGCGCGTATTGAGTAACTTCTGGGCATCTCTTTCTTTTCGACCCCTGTTAACACGTTCATTACACAAGGACAAATATGATTTACCTTCAACTTGCTCTTTCAGAGTTTCAATTAATGTAATATAATATTTTACAGCATAATAGAATGTAATATAATATATTATATTACATTATATTTACACTACAAATACTTTATGTGCAATTCATAAACATATAACATATTTGTGTTTTATGTTATAATATAAAGTGAAATTATATTATATCATGCACTTTCTTGGCTTGTGGGTGTGAGCCGCGTCTGAAGATTGTCTTGCGACGTTTTGGCAGCTGCAACGACTGCCGAAACGTCGTAAGACAATCTTCAGACGCGGCTCACACCCACAAGCCAAGAAAATGCAGACAACGGCCGCGAAAGCCTGCGATCAATGTTATATTATATCATATTATATATATTATTAAATTACAATATACTTGCATCACATAATATAATATTGTGTTACATTATATAATGTTATGATATGTTGTATATTATATTATTGTATATTAAAGAATGAAATTAAAAGTTTTAACAATATTTTCAATTTTAGACATCACTAGTATGGTAAAATGTATTGCATTTGCTCGAAGAAATACAATTTATATTTGAACTGTCCCAAAGCCGCTTTATTTAATAATAGTGACAAATAAAACAAAGGTATTTAAATAAGTGATATTATAAATAGTAATGTTTACCTTGCTGACAGACGGCACTGAAAACTTCAAATAATACAGATGATTTTGTGAAGTTTTGCTCCGGGAGAAACCAAATCAATGTGTACCAAGTCAAAGTAGCCCCAATGACCGTTATCAACATGATGGTAACGAAGCTTGTTGGATGAGACACTTCTGACGTAATTGGCCACCTGATGTAAGCGTAGATACTGTGAACAAAGAATGTTTCTTAAGTTACGTACGCAAGTGTTTGACTTAGATTTGTTATCATTCCTCTTATTGAAATAATTTTGGAAGTAAGATTTTAAGCGTTATTATTCAATTTGGAAATTATACATACAATTTCTCTAATGTCTGTAGATGTTTTACTATTTCATAGATCAACGTGCAACATATTTGCTCATGAAGTTGGCAAAATTTATTTCTAGGCTTTCTCTTGTTTCGTTTTTTCTACATAAACGTTTAAATTCTAAATAATTACAACACGCCTATTAAAAATTAATTTTCGTAACACGTCCTCTTTGTGACATGCTACGTCGCTTTGTGGAATCGTTCATGTCTCATCGGTTGAGAAATATTGTCACTAAACGCCCAATGGAATCTGACTGAATCATAATCAGATGCGGCAGTCAAAGAAAGATAGTGAGTTGTTGCGACGCAACCTCAGACAGAGGTACTGTGAAAGGACCACCGGTTACAGCTCCACTATAACACTTGGCAACCTCGCTTCAACAACGACCAGACTACGAAGAGGAAATGAAACCTATGGCCAGCTACTACATGTCATGAGACTAAATTCATGACTATGACACTCTACTCCGTACATCTCGTGTTCACATTAACAAAGCAAGTGCAGAAACCGTACGCTGGGCCACATGCAAGGAAAATTATTATTGTTATTATGTTTGTAGCACAACACAATTCACCTCACATAACGAAATTCAGTTTAATCAATACAAAAAAAACTGTTTTAGAAACTTTGTTCAATTTACTAAATCCGCTGGATTGTCTGTGCATGATATTTTTAAGTAATACTGTTCACGTGTGTGGTTTGTCGAGACATTGAGGCTGGAAGGTAGGCAACCTGCGTCACTCACTTTCTCTCCGAGACATAGTTTTCTGTCGTTTCCGTACTGTAATTGTTTAGTTTCCTCTATTTTCCACTGTTCTTTTTTTTTTATTATTGTTCTAATCGTATTTGTTGAACCAATTGTATTAAATAATTATTGTAACATCCTATTTTCTTGTAGTATAGCGTATTGTTTTTTTCCTTGTTATGTAATTTAAAGTGCCAGCCTAATATGGGCATAACAGACTGTTTGGCTGACACTATAAATGTGTGCAATAAATAAATAAAAAATGAAATAAAATTTTTTATTAATGTTATTATACAGGGTTCGTGCTCAATATTAGGCGACCAGCTGTACGCACAACGCAGTGTAGTTCAGTCAAATTCTGTGCTAAAAAGGTTCTGTACATGATTCGTTGAGTCTTCATTACAAAACAAATGTCACATCAGTGTTTGTAATCAGCCTGCTGGAGCTAACGGCATTCTCTGGGAAACAAGTGACGTCATGCCTCGTAGTAGCGAAGCTGTACGTACATCTCCACTTCCATGGTTATACGAGGCTCTCAGCAGTTAAGTTGGCTGCCTTGGTGGACGATTTTCTGCGCGTTCGAGTCCAAGAATTGAGGAGAGTTCAATGCGACACTCTACACGCATCACGCCTCACCCTAGCCTCTTGATGCATCTCACAGATTTGGCGCGTAGTCTTCTCGGCGACAACTCGCATCTATGAGACATTCAGTATTTAATTTATTACTTTATGAAATAATATTTGAGATAAACGTCTGTTGTATTCGGCTGTGCCTTTGTAAATATTCACAACTAAGATTATCATGTCTGAAAAAGGACCCCAAAAATACCTCCTTTGCCAATATTTGGTAGCTTTAAAGACTATCAGAGTACCTTAAAGGGTTAACGCGCGTTTAACTCTTCATCACTCACCTACGCCGAGAAGGTTTCCAATAAACTTGTGTTGGCCCAAGTTCTGCGAATTTCCCAGCAGTTTTTAGGCAGGCGGCCACAAAAAAAAAACACTACAATTTTGATTAATTTAGCACTTATATATTCACAAACTATGGGTACGGAGCAGTTAAAAAGCAGTTGGAGCAGAACATATCCGACCAAATATCGCTTTAAATTATTTTTTAAATTTTACTGAACTCAATCTTATCTAAGCAATGTGATGCTGCTTAGACTTCATACCCGTGGCCAATTTCGCATTCAGTTGGTTCACTTTCTTGAATTCCGTCAAAATAAAATTAGTCATTTATGTGCCTAAATATTCAACAAGAGGTTTTCAAACAATAGTATTATAAATAATATAATAGAGGCATATAGTCCAACTAACAGTTATTAAATACCCAACAGGTTTGTGTAAACATAGAGTAAACAGTAATAACTGCAAAATTTAATTTGATTTGACCAATTATTTTCATGTAGTACAGGACATGTAACACGTCTTGAAATTGCATCATTTATTATTATTTGATTAGTTTGTTATGCGATACATTCACAAAATAGAACTGAAGTTTTCATTAGATGGCTATTAAGTGATTATTGTATTACATAGGTCGATAAAATTCTTTTCAAAACAAAACGCAAGTATTTTTGAAATTCCGTTATTAAATAGACCCGAATACTATCACATCAAAATTATAAAAGATTATAGGTTTCAATTTTTAATGATTTTGTGGTATCAAGCCCTAATTTACTTAAAACCAGTTTTTAATTTTTAACTCGGAAACAAAGCGTACTTCCGCCTAGTGCTGTGTAATCAGATGTCCGTTAATAAAATAGGTCTAAATTCACGTTTAAAAAAAATCCCATCGATTTGTGATAAGTAATTCTAATTTTATGGACGGTTAAATATTCAAGTCTTTCGCTCGACATCTTGCCTTTCCATATCTCTTAATACTCCATATGGACTTGCAAAAGAGTACATTTTATTTTGGCTTTGTCAGCGGCATTATTAGGAATGCGAGAACATGAAACTATTCACCAAATAAGAATTCACTATATAATTATCATACAGGGAAATCTTACCCGTTTTTCCCGTACGCATGAGTGAAGTCGGCTATCTGCAACCTCTTTGTTGTCATGCTGATGTCTCCTATCCCCATGTCTGTTTCATTCCTCTGCAGCATCCCAATGACTCCACTCCAGGAGCCGTTTGCAGATTCTAACCCTCCGTCGTTAGTTAATGACTTGTAAAACTGGGTGCTGTAAAATAATAAGCACGTTTTAATTATAATTTCGCAATGGCAAGACGAATTGTTACATTAATTGCTTGTTTTCAATTAAATTTATCTTGTAGTGTATAGCTCAAATAAAGTGAGAAAAATTAACGCGATCTATGTTTGTACCAAAAGAAAAAAAACTTTCGAAGTATACATACAATTAAATAAATATTGAGCGTGACTATCGGAAAACTTATCAATCCAAGATTACGTTCTTATCTAGTTAACGATAGTTAGTTTTCTTATTATGTCAATTTTCTATAAATGTTTTCCAATTTAATTAACTTGCCGGTTTTTTTTTCTTTTCAATATTTTGTCTTTGACAACCCGATTTAAAATTTAGGTAACTGCTTATCCTAACAATGGAGAATGTAGAAAAACATTCTAGGTTGAAAAGTGATTGCATCAAAAATATTTGAAACTGGAACAGATTACTACATTACTCTGCTAAATTACAATAACTAAATATTTAACTAGACATTATAATTTTGTGCTTACGAAAAGTTGAGATTGGTTTGAATTATGTCCCAAATTTGGTTATCAAAGCTATCAAATACAAGCGTATCAGTTGACACAGTGACGGTGTAAACTGAATTCTGAAACAAAGCAGATACAATGTCATATCAACATGAAAATAAAAATATTACATATACAGAATACATTAATACTATTTACTATTATTTGGTTCATTTATGCTGAGTGTACAAATTAGACTGTATAACTGCCTTAAATATAAATATTTTTTGTATTTTATTTAATACTTATTTATTTGTAATTTACAATAACTTTTGTGACAATTAAATATGTAAGGCAATAACACTTCATCATTATTTTAAGGGTAATTTTTGACAGGAAATTGCAATTATCATGAAATTTTGACAACATTGAAATATACATAAGGACACATATTTCGAGACTAAATTCTCATACGACAGTAAAGAAGAAAATATGACAATACAAGTGCTATACTATACATTGTGAAATCCAGCCTTGAAGACGATGCCCTGCATGTCTGAACGGCGCGCCCAAAAACCACTCTTCAGTTCCACCGGGGACAGACTCAGTTGTTGGATAATCATCTGTCCAAACTGGTGCACGTGGTAGGCTTCCTTCACCTCCAGAGTGTCTGCATGGTTATGAAGAAATAACACTCGGCTGTCCATGGGCACGTACATCCCGTGCAAGAATTCCTCAGGGCCAGGCGACACCACCAGCAGCTGGATCCAGTTCCTGTAGTTTGTCTCCATGACCTACGGAACCAGCAGTGATATAATTACATCTGGATACTTCATTCAAGTCAAGTGATGACATCTGACTTTCCTCGAGATATACAGTTTTTAGTGTCTTCAGCAGACACAGAGTAATCTAGAATGACAACTAAAGGTCTCTGGTCTGTAATTAAGACACTTAAGGGCCAGTTGTATCAACATTGGTTAGCGCTTGGAATAAATGTTTCTCTCCTGTTAGGCTATACATGTGTTGCACGAACTCCTGTTATCACTAGCCAGATATTTTATCCTCTGGCTAAATATCCTGCCATTGTAAAGCCCGATAAATACTTAACATGAGAGAAGTGGCGAGCGTGAGACGATTTACAAGATGGCGATGGTAGTTGCGAAAATTTTGTGACTCATTTCAGTTAATACAAATATTTCCTTTGTACAAACTCATATTAATTTGAGACATTATAGCATGAAACTATAGGTAACTGAGTGCAAGTGTATGGATTGGGCTATTGTGAAAGAAAACAAAGTGTGCAGACGATTCTGTGATTCGATAAACGTGTCTCTAACCAAGAAAATTCATGTATAGCAAGGAAACTGATAATTATAAATCCATGTTTCGTATATACAATGTTACTTCTAAATGTGAAGCATCATTTGAAATTAAATAGGTATTGACCATGATCGTGATTTTAGCCACTTTTGACTCCTGCAATAAAAATATCTTGCGCCTAAGTAATGTCTTGATACGTTTTCGTAACCTCAAATTGTGTCATCTTCCCGAGCATGTACAAGGATGTAGAAGTGTGAAGTTTCATATTTATAAGCTGCAGAGGAAAACTGTCACAAAATTTTCGTAACAAACTTGTTGTTGTGTTCTGAAGTGTGAGGAAAACGAAAGTTTTATAATTTAGTTTGGTGAACACTTTGTTAATTTTCGTTGAATGGCGACGTTCGTTAGTAATTATGAGTTTTGTTCACTGGAAGCAGCATTTTTAAATGCAAGTGAAATAGCTTTGTTTCACAGTTCTATTTATACATAGTTTATGCCTTAAACAGAAAAAATAAAGCTTATCGTTTTATATTTGTACTGGTATCAATTTGAGAAAATGATTTTTAATTTCAAGCAAATTTCGTAACTCGTTTTACTTGGTATTTATGAGTGCATTTCCTAAAATAGGCCTACAAGTAGCTTTCGCTGTTCAGCGAGTCGTGAATCAAATCGTTACACCACTTACATTATTTCTTATAGTAATCCAGTGCTAACACGTTTCACGTCATTTCTACAAGGACAAACAATAAATTTTACTGGCTTTGCAAGTGTGTTCACTGAGGTAGGTTCGATTTGTGTAGACTGCAAACATATGTGAAGATATTTGAAAGTGAAAAAGACTCACGAAAGACTATAAATTAAAAGTTAATCCCGGCAATATTAGTAAGGAGAATCCTAACAGAACATATCTTAACTAAGCAAACGATAAATTCAAACGCTTATATTTTATATTTTCGTCGTATATTTTGACAGTAATGTTTATTTTAAGTGTAATATACATGGTACGTGTGATGTAGTAAATTAAGTTAAATGTGCAATATTGACAGAAAGAACATGTTTTAAAATTTGATTATTATTTCACATTTTACGTGCAAAAGTTTTAATATTTGGTACATACTTCGTAAACAATGTGGAAAATAATACATAAATATATCACACCTGTCAACATCATCTTAGTTTTCGAAATAATACTACTACATTTATAGAATATCTATTGCCAACAAACACATGTAAGCCCACCACAACTCTTTAACAGCCTGGTAGCTAACAAGGGAATGAAAACTGCTGAAAGAACACAATGGGCCACTTAGCCAGACAATAAACAAACACGGTGTTAGCTAACAGCCTGATAGCTGAAAGTTGATACTACTGGCCCTAACTTGTAGAATGACAAGGAATATTTAACAACGGAAAAATGTGAGAGAAGGATACAGTTAGTTTATCACATACAGTAACGAAAAAAAAAAATATATATATATATAATAAACACATTTAGTGAAATCAATATTTCTTGTTTCGACCATCAACACTCGGCTTCTGGATCAGTGGATGGGTCAGTAAGGCGATTCCCACTACCACAGAACTCGCCTAGTTGTCTGTCAGCGCCAGCAAGACGGTGATCATGGACGAGCCTCTGAGGAACAAGTCTACCAAGTCAGCTCCTCTGACCAGGATCAGGAAGGTCACTCTGACTCCAGCAGTACCGAGACCCGGTGTACCGTCACTGCCTGGTAGGACTCACCATACACTACCATATATATAGTTACCCAGTCAGTGGAGAGATGCTCACCTGTCCTATCACAAACCTCGCCAGGTTGTCTGGTAGTGCCAGCAAGACTGTGACCATGACAAGCCTCTGAGGAAGAAGTCTACCAGGTCAGCTCCTCTGACCAGGTTCAGGAAGGTCACTCTGACTCCAGCAGTACCGATACCCGGTGTACCGTCACTGCCTGGTAGGACTCACCATACACTACCATATATATAGTTACCCAGTCAGTGGAGAGATGCTCACCTGTCCTATCACAGACCTCGCCAGGTTGTCTGGTAGTGCCAGCAAGACTGTGATCATGGACGAGCCACTGAGGAAGAAGTCTACCAGGTCAGCTCCTCTGGCCAGGTTCAGGAAGGTCACTCTGACTCCAGCAGTACCGAGACCCGGTGTACCGTCACTGCCTGGTAGGACTCACCATACACTACCATATATATAGTTACCCAGTCAGTGGAAAGATGCTCACCTGTCCTTTCACAAACCTCGCCAGGTTGTCTGGTAGTGCCAGCAAGACTGTGACCATGACAAGCCTCTGAGGAAGAAGTCTACCAGGTCAGCTCCTCTGGCCAGGTTCAGGAAGGTCACTCTGACTCCAGCAGCTACTGAGACCCGGTGTACCGTCACTGCCTGGTAGGACTCACCACACACTACCACATATATAGTTACCCAGTCAGTGGAGCGATACCTGTCCTAACACAGACCTCGCCAGATTGTCTGGTAGCGCCAGCAAGACTGTGATCATGGACAAGCCTCTGAGGAAGAAGTCTACCAGGTCAGCTCCTCTGGCCAGGTTCAGGAAGGTCACTCTGACTCCAGCAGTACCGAGACCCGGTGTACCGTCACTGCCTGGTAGGACTCACCATACACTACCACATATATAGTTACCCAGTCAGTGGATAGATGCTCACCTGTCCTATCACAGACCTCGCCAGGTTGTCTGGTAGCGCCAGCAAGACTGTGACCATGACAAGCCACTGAGGAAGAAGTCTACCAGGTCAGCTCCTCTGGCCAGGTTCAGGAAGGTCACTCTGACTCCAGCAGTACCGAGACCCGGTGTACCATCACTGCCTGGTAGGACTCACCATACACTATCACATATATAGTTACCCAGTCAGTGGATCGATACCTGTCCTATCACAGACCTCGCCAGATTGTCTGGTAGTGCCAGCAAGACTGTGATCATGGACAAGCCTCTGAGGAAGAAGTCTACCAGGTCAGCTCCTCTGACCAGGTTCAGGAAGGTCACTCTGACTCCAGCAGTACCGAGACCCGGTGTACCGTCACTGCCTGGCAGGACTCACCACCCACAATCACATATATAGTTACCCAGTCAGTGGAGCGATGCTCACCTGTCCTATCACAGACCTCGCCAGATTGTCTGGTAGTGCCAGCAAGACTGTGATCATGGACAAGCCTCTGAGGAAGAAGTCTACCAGGTCAGCTCCTCTGGCCAGGTTCAGGAAGGTCGCTCTGACTCCAGCAGTACCGAGACCCGGTGTACCGTCACTGCCTGGTAGGACTCACCATACACTATCACATATATAGTTACCCAGTCAGTGGAGAGATGCTCACCTGTCCTATCACAGACCTCGCCAGATTGTCTGGTAGTGCCAGCAAGATTGTGATCATGGACAAGCCTCTGAGGAAGAAGTCTCCAAGGTCAGCTCCTCTGGCCAGGTTCAGGAAGGTCACTCTGAATCCAGCAGCTACCGAGACCCGGTGTACCGTCACTGCCTGGCAGGACTCACCACCCACTATCACATATATAGTTACCCAGTCAGTGGAGCGATGCTCACCTGTCCTATCACAGACCTCGCCAGGTTGCCTGGTAGTGCCAGCAAGACTGTGATCATGGACAAGCCTCTGAGGAAGAAGTCTACCAGGTCAGCTCCTCTGACCAGGTTCAGGAAGGTCACTCTGACTCCAGCAGCTATTGAGACCCGGTGTACTGTCACTGCCTGGTAGGACTCACCATACACTACCACATATATAGTTACCCAGTCAGTGGAGCGATACCTGTCCTATCACAGACCTCGCCAGATTGTCTGGTAGTGCCAGCAAGACTGTGATCATGGACAAGCCTCTGAGGAAGAAGTCTACCAGGTCAGCTCCTCTGACCAGGTTCAGGAAGGTCACTCTGACTCCAGCAGCTATTGAGACCCGGTGTACCGTCACTGCCTGGTAGGACTCACCATACACTATCACATATATAGTTACCCAGTCAGTGGAGAGATGCTCACCTGTCCTATCACAGACCTCGCCAGATTGTCTGGTAGCGCCAGCAAGACTGTGATCATGGACAAGTCTCTGAGGAAGAAGTCTACCAGGTCAGCTCCTCTGGCCAGGTTCAGGAAGGTCACTCTGACTCCAGCAGCTATTGAGACCCGGTGTTCCGTCACTGCCTGGTAGGACTCACCATACACTATCACATATATAGTTACCCAGTCAGTGGAGCGATACCTGTCCTATCACAGAACTCGCCAGATTGTCTGGTAGCGCCAGCAAGACTGTGATCATGGACAAGCCTCTGAGGAAGAAGTCTACCAGGTCAGCTCCTCTGGCCAGGTTCAGGAATGTCACTCTAACTCCAGCAGCTATTGAGACCCGGTGTACCGTCACTGCCTGGTAGGACTCACCATACACTATCACATATATAGTTACCCAGTCAGTGGAGCGATACCTGTCCTATCACAGACCTCGCCAGATTGTCTGGTAGCGCCAGCAAGACTGTGATCATGGACAAGCCTCTGAGGAAGAAGTCTACCAGGTCAGCTCCTCTGGCCAGGTTCAGGAAGGTCACTCTGACTCCAGCAGCTACTGAGACCCGTTGTATTTGTCTCTGCCTGGTAGGACTCACCATACACTACCACATATATAGTTACCCAGTCAGTGGAGCGATACCTGTCCCAGTACAGACCTCGCCAGGTTGTCTGGTAGCGCCAGCAAGACTGTGATCATGGACAAGCCTCTGAGAAAGAAGTCTACCAGGTCAGCTCCTCTGGCCAGGTTCAGGAAGGTCACTCTGACTCCAGCAGTACCGAGACCCGGTGTACCGTCACTGCCTGGTAGGACTCACCATACACTACCACATATATAGTTACCCAGTCAGTGGAGAGATGCTCACCTGTCCTATCACAGACCTCGCCAGGTTGTCTGGTAGCGCCAGCAAGACTGTGACCATGACAAGCCACTGAGGAAGAAGTCTACCAGGTCTGCTCCTCTGGCCAGGTTCAGGAAGGTCACTCTGACTCCAGCAGTACCGAGACCCGGTGTACCGTCACTGCCTGGTAGGACTCACCATCCACTATCACATATATAGTTACTCAGTCAGTGGAGCGATACCTGTCCTATCACAGACCTCGCCAGATTGTCTGGTAGTGCCAGCAAGACTGTGATCATGGACAAGCCTCTGAGGAAGAAGTCTACCAGGTCAGCTCCTCTGACCAGGTTCAGGAAGGTCACTCTGACTCCAGCAGCTACTGAGACCTGGTGTATCGTCTCTGCCTGGTAGGACTCGCCATACACTACCACATATATAGTTACCCAGTCAGTGGAGAGATGCTCACCTGTCCTATCACAGACCTCGCCAGGTTGTCTGGTAGTGCCAGCAAGATTGTGATCATAGACGAGCCTCTGAGGAAGAAGTCTACCAGGTCAGCTCCTCTGGCCAGGTTCAGGAAGGGCACTCTGACTCCAGCAGCTACTGAGACCCGGTGTACCTTCACTGCCTGGCAGGACTCACCATACACTATCACACAGAATTAACAGTAGCATCATTAGTACATATGGCTGTAGTACTGCTAGAATGGAAGGTAGTATTATCACTTCTTGGGACGAATCTATTACTCTTTGGTTCTCGATTGTTAAGGAGGTCGCGTACTCAATTCGTCGAGAGGTGTACAGACCATCAGTCGATACAAGTTTATTCGAAAACTACTTAAGATACGTGAATGATTTCTGGCTAAGAATAGTATTGTGGTCCATATTTATCCTTAAAGATTGTTTTTTTTTTCGAGGCCAAAAATTGGTATTTGGTGTTCCTTTTTAGGCAGGAATGTAGGGAATCAGAATATTTAAAATCCTTTAGTCATGTACAACACGCTTTTAGATCAAATATTTCGTCATAAAATATAGGGCTACTTCTGAATATCTTGTAGAAGTAAATTTTAGGTTAGTAGACTGCACGCCAATTCAATGTCTTGCACCTAATGGCCAGAGTAAAGCGTAATAGGCGTACTGCGCCGCCCTTAGCTCTCCACATAACTCGGATTCAAATGCACTGAAATCTTTCACCCACAAATTGATGGCCGAAGCATGTATTTCAATTGGCATACTATGCCAATTCAGCCACAAGATATCCAGGAATAAGATCCAGTACCGGAGTTCGCGGTTGGTATTATTTACAGACTCAAATAATGAAATAAAACATACGAGGAACTTCTCGGAACATTTGACGGTAGTAATAATATATACCAAAATGTGCGTGTACAACTAAAATGACAATAGTAATCATCTTTCTCAATTTTATTTCATATATTCAGCTATGTGTTACGGGGGAATATAATGTCCTGATAAATGCTGGTACACACGCATTTTTTTATGAAAATATTACAATAATTAACAACATAATTATCAGTAGTTTAAAACGGACACATGAAATGAAATGTGTCACACATTTAAGAAAGTATCAAGACTCATATTAACTTAACTGTTAGTTACAAAATTATTATGATTTTGGGGTTATATTTTGGACTGGGCCGAACTAGGACTGGTGACAACATTAAACGAACTAATCGTGATCAAGAAACGCAAGCTTGTTTACAGTAGAATTTTTAATCCAAATTGCGGTGTCAGCAGATCGCGAAAGTGTATTGAGAGGCATATTTCGTCAACACAATAAATGAGTGATTAAACGATGTCGAAAACCAAAGATGCAAAATTTTGGCATAAATTTATCTTGTGACGTCACTTGTCAGTTTATTTATTTTCACGACGCTTTACACCCAAGTGATAAAATCGACTTATTTTAGCAACCTCAACACGATTATTGCCTCGTATATTAACAAGCAAACGAATCTAAACGGAAAAACTGGATTTCTGTCCTTCATTTTAGTCGTATGGATGTTAATACTAAGTAGGCCAGTAAAAAACATTTTACTCTATAATCTACTATGAAAACTGTACTAGATTTTTCACCCCTTTGCCGTTGCAAGGTATATAAAGTTAAAATTTTCTCTTGATTCTTCAGTTTAGTCAGACTTCTATTAGTATTGAATTGTAGTAATTTATGTAGTATATTTTCAAAGCAAGAACGTTAGTACGGTAAGTATTCAACATTCTATTCAAGCTTTTCATTCTCTCTGTATTCACATTCGGGCATCTGAGATGTAGTTGTGACTTTAATGACGGAGCAAGACCGGGTGAGAGTGTTCTGGTTCAATTGCGTGAGCTCCATTATTCAACGTCGGTAACATATAGGCCACGCCTCTTCATCAGCAAGTTTCTACGGTAATACGGAATCTTATTAATATTCTAAGTTCGTTTGTTTGCCTTTCTATCACGCAGCATAGGAGAAACGGATCGACTGTATGGCTATAGTTCACGGGCCAGAGAGTGGCATATTCTTCATTTAATCCCGGAAAAATGCACGGTTCCTTAGGGATAGAACTGGAGCACACATTTCAGTGCTAAAATAACTGAGCGGGTTTTGATGAAAGTATGAAAGTGTCTAACGTATTGGAATAGCTCACACGATACTTTGCACTCCGATAATAATGCACGGTGCCTGTGGGATAACTATTTAGCACTTAGCAAAATTCTGTTATTTCCTGTGTACATTAAATGAGCTGAATAAGTTTTCATGCATGCTAAGCATTTATACTAAACTCCGTAATGGTTATCTGATTTAGACGTTTACAATCAGGGGCGTCATTTCAGGTTTTTCCAGGGGGGGCAAGATTTTGTTTTCTGACGACAGTGACCTTGTTACACCTTTTTTATTAATTAAGCATGTATAAATTAGATACTTTAATAATAAAACTTCAGTTTTATGTCATTAAGTTAGCATTATTTACGTTTAAAAATACAAAAAATATATTTATACACAAAAATTCCAAATCCAGGGGGAGGCAATTGCCCCCCCCCCCCTTTTGTAGCAACAAATGACGCCCCAGTTTACAATAAGGACTAGTCACCACTTATTATTCTTATTTATTACATTTACTGAGCTGTAGGCAAAGACGCAAGCAACAGCTGTTACATTTATAATACTGAACTTACTTACGTAAAAATTTCAACTATAAATAAATAAATGTTCCGTGTTATATGTTACATTGTTTCTGTGGTTTGTTTAAACCTAACGCTTGTTATGCAACATTGTATACAGTAGCCTCCTAATGCAATGCTCTGTAGTTGTGGCTCAAGAGGTTTTATAAAGTAGAGCAACATTGACATTGAGGCTTCGTGCTCTATTGACAAAAACTCTTATGTTTTAAGAACCAACAAGCGAAGCCGCAGGCAAAATCTAGTAACATAATTACACACAAACGTAAACATATATACACACAACACACTTGTCACAGGTAAATACAATCATCAACATGAATGTTTTACTTACAGATGGGATCCTCTTCGTAAAGCAGGACTATATCACTAAGATCGAAGGACTGTCGGAGAGATGTTATTACAAACTTAAATACACTCTTGTCACACGATGAGCATACAGATATTATAAGTACTGTCGAGAACACTAATATTATATGTACTTTTACAAGAGCAATCATACTTTGTCTAGAGTAAGACTTACTCTGATCCCTGTCGAAACCTTGAGTGAGGTTCGTACTCGAACGCTACCACGAGATATTTCAAAAGTTTTTAATATCGACAATCGATACCTAGAGGCGGTCTGATAAATATATACGCTGCCAAGGAGAACATGCTGGCGCGCAGTTAAGTAAGTTGCAATTGTATGAAGTGTCAGTCAAGTGATGTTATTGATTATCTGTATGTGCCTTGCCACGTTTACTCTGCGAGTGCGGTTAGTATTTATAGGCTAGCCCGAGATATTTACTAAGTGTTTTACTATCGACACACAATTCTTAGCCTGCCTTTACGCGTTCTTGACAAGTATTTATGCTGTCATGGAAATTTTGCCCGTATGAAGTATTTTCGATTAAATTGTTGGTAGTGTCAATCACGCTATGTTGTTAACATTCTGTTTAAACCAACTCACGTATACATTAATTGAATAAAGGTGAAGTTTTAAACTGAACTTTAGTACCTATAATGTGGAACATGCAATTTTTTCGTTTTAATGTTAAATTATTGTGCATTAAAATGTAAGTCTTAACAACTTACCAACATAGGTCTGAATTCCTTAGAGCGGGTACAAATTAACCTTAAAAGTAAAAAATCGTTTATGTGCATCTAGAAAAATTTTATAATAATATAGTAATTCATAATCGTGTTATCTTCTAACATTGTGGACCTTCAACAATTGAATTTGTTCAAATCAAACTTGAATAGTAATAAACTTTAAAATTTTAATTTGGCCTTCTATCGGTCCTGTAGGTCTTGAAATGCACGTATTAAATATTATGTATTCATGTCGTAAAATCTTCGAAATTGAATTACATATAATACGAAACACTTAGGCATATTAAATTCACTTTACCTTACTTAGTACTAAATATATAACTAGTCTTAAGAAACTTAGGAAAGGGTCCTAATCTATTTCACATGATAAAAAAATCGAGGGGCAACATTATTAAAAATTGAATACGGTATGAACAAGGTACTATGTGCGTAACGAAATTGATGAAATTTTGATTAGTGACTCGTTTAGATCTCTCACGCGATAAAAATTTTGCCGAAATCCATCTCTGTGAAACTGTTAACACAGTACGATTAAAAACGTACAAGGTGTGTCATTTTACTAAGAAATATATGAGTACCGAGTTAAGTGCAATCCTGAAAAGAAAATGTGAATTCAGATTTCCCGTGTGATGAAGATGTTTTAAATTGGCAACCATTACAGTAGTATTAACGTGGTGTAAATTAAACATATAAACGTCACTGTATGAGTGCTGAGTTTTATGAAATTCTGAAGAAAAAAAATGGTTTCCTAGGTATTGCACATAACTGTATGTTGAATTGGTCCAAAAGTCAAATCAGCTTAGTATGTAATACAAGATTTCCAGGTTTTGTACAACTCGGATATATAAGTCTAATATTACGGAAGAGATAGTAAAACTTACGTCACTTTAAATACATAAACGTCATATGAACGACAAACGAAAAAGTCAAGTCACCTTACTGCGTAGTATTTGTACATAAATATGAACGAAATTCTGAAAAATATTTCCTTAAGTATGTTGTACTACGAAATCGAAAACAAAAATATATAAAAGTCGGGGCAATTAATATTAAGTACGTTGCACAAGCGTTAATGAGATTCAGAAAGATTATCGTCAGATATGTACTATTTTGCAAAAAAAAAAAATCAAATTGCCACATATTAAAAAATATAAACCTAAAATGAATTATATACACAACATTCGAGTCAACTTTGTACGTAATTTACGTATACCAAGTAAAATGACATTCGGAAAAATATGTCCTCACATATTTAATATTTTGGTACACAACACGGCGCCGTTTTGAAAATATGTACTATACTTACGTAGCATGAACGAAAAATCATAAGACAAGTCAGACTAGAACGATGTCTGTGTACCGAGTTTGATGCAATTCGGAAAAATATATTCTCTCACGTATTGCATATTATTAGAGATGGTGAATTTCCGAGAATTCAATTACCTGCATGTTAGAATAAAATATACTATGCATGCTCAAGCCCTGTATATTCGTTCATTGTCTGCTGTTGTTAGACTGAGTAGCAACTTGTGGACAAATGGTCGAGACTTGAGTATGCATAGAATATTTGATTCTAACATGCATGTCATTAAATTCACGAATTTTCACCATCTTTACGGTTTAAAAATATAATGGCTGCCATTTTGAAACTATATAACTATACTGCTTAAACTAAATAAATAAAAGACAAGATATCTTACTAGGTTCTTTACGTGAACCATGTTTGATGAAATTCTAAAGTACGCTTCCTAATGTGATCTAAAAATGTTAAAATGGTTGCTATTTTGTTAATATGAACATGGCACATATGAAATACACAAAAGCCGAGTGAGATTACAAACTGCTGTACCAAGTTTGATGAAATCCAGATCACTGGTCCAACCACACACATACCGATACCCACACCAACACTCGTGTATGTATGATCATTAAACACATCCACGTCACGATACTTCAAGTGAATATTAGACCGTAAAATAAGAATGTTTCGACCTGTACTGGATTACGCAGTATAATATATTATTTAAGTAATTTAAAAAACACTTTTAGTAACTTGAAATCTTTTAATGATATAATGCGCATTGTTGCGCATAGTGACGATGTCACACTACTGTGAGATTTGTTAAAATATTACAAAAATTGTAAAATAATGCACTTTTCGTAGATTCTGTGCACCTAAATCTCTGAAAAAATTTAAGAAACATGACTTTTATAAATATTGTATTAAGAGAAATACGGTATTTTTTGTGTTTGCAAAACATTATGTTCCATTACCGTAGATGTGTGTTAAAATAGTCCCCTGTGCAGTATAGTGTTTTCAGATAGAACAATTTTAATTTTCTCTTCTGTTTAACAATTCGCCTTGTGCTTGGAGCATTATATTAATTTGACACTACCGAGGTTCCAACGAACACAGATTTTACCAGATTAGATAGAATAGAAGATTAATCTTACATATTGCACCACGTGTTCTGCAAGTGCCTATTTAAAAAGTTAATACAAAATCATGCGTTTTCAGTGATTTACAGAATTAGGTGTAAAGAGAGTAGAAAACTGGCGATATTGAAATCAAAGTTTCAAAGGCTCTTTCTTAAATAGTAAGGAAATTGTATTCACACAGGGTCATTAAATAAGGTTTTCCCGCATAAACACACTAGTGGATGATACACAACCGTCCTTATACAACACCGACAAATCCATTCAATAAGTCTACGTATGCACAGTCTTGAAAGTGTGTGATATTAATGTGTGATAGTATCTGTTAATACGCGCGTCAAATCGTCGCAGTTGTTAACCTCAAAAGTAAATAGTCGCATCTTATACCGACCAGGGTTCGTACTAACGAATTCTGCACACACAAAGAATCAGATCCGAGATATTTGCAGTTAAGTGTAAAAGATAAACTTACTAAAACAAATTGAATAGAACAATAATTAGTAAAACCAAAAATAAAATTTTAAGTTAGCTTAATTGTGGTATAAGCGCCAGCCCGACATGGCTCCTAGCCTAACGTGTAGACGCAGGTAATCACGTGAGTGTTTTTAAAGTTTGTTACTGGTATCTGCTTGAGATACAGAAGGATGAGTTGTCTTAAAGGCAGCGCCCACTCCCAAAACAAATAAAGAGAAGAAAACGTCCACTCTCTAATTAAATACAGGCTAAACGGTGTATCCTCAGCTGTATACGAAATTGTCTGTTCAACATACTTCGCGTGACTTTAGTGCAATATGCGCGGGAGATTTGAAATTACATTGAGAGCCAAGATAACAATTGCTTAGAAATCACAACTATGTTGGGGTTTTTTGGCACCATGTGAATATATACACTACGGAAAGCGTACTACAATGTTATAGCACAGTATAATTGTGTATGAATATCAGAACGACAGTTGTAAAACCACGCTACTGTTTTGCTAAATGCAGCTGTTTTAAGTTAAAAGTAAAACTGGCTACATGCTTACTATAAGGTTTTGAATCGAGATCTTGATGAATAAATATGTATTCTGGAAGGTATGCCACGAGTTTCAAACAACCCTACTGCATATTTACGCCGAGAAAACGAAAATCAACAACACCGAATTCACGAGACCATGTTGGACACATATTTGTTACGCCAAGTTCTCGATTACCTCCGTGTTCCCATCCACCTCTGGACCTGGACCTTCTATTTCCAGTAGCTGTTTATTATTAATGCATGTAACCGTTCTGTGGTTGCACTCCTTACTTCCGAGGCGGTTTTTCTGGTGCCTATGCTTGTTTCTCCCTCTCTCTAGATAGTTGAAGCACTTAGGGAGGTAGTCATGACTTCCCAATCCCTCTCTGCTTGATTTAACTTTCTTGTAGGCGTATACGGCTCAGCCCTGACATAATAAATTACTATGAGCAATAACTAAATAGCATTCTCAGCCAGAATTAACAGCGAGTAAAATCATATAATTTGATTCTGCAAACATGACATTTCAAGATTCCACGCTAGCGTAGCCACAGCAAAAGTTATCTAATGGTCGGTAATCTCTTTTTAAAGACGTCTGAAGAATTCTTTAAACAGAGGACATTTTTTTTTTTTAATGTTCTTCGAGGTGCAATTTAGTGTTCTTCCTCTCTGAACTGTAGCTTGGTTCTTCAAAACATTTACTCGGATCTCCTCGAGTGCTGGTACCGGCAGTCACATTTGGTGGTTTTGGCGTGTATGTGAGAATTATTTGTACATTATCTCTTTAAAGCCAATGTATTGGTTAAGCCATGCAGCGTAAAAATTGTTTTTATAGTACAGTATTTTTCCCCTGAGATCGTAATTTCGCACATACAATAACGACAGAATTTTAAGTGACTACAAAACTAAATAATGACTGTCCTATACAGCCAACTGTTGTATTCAATGTTAACAATTGAAGCATTTCATTAAGTTACATCACTAATGCTGCATAGCTCGAAAACCGTTCTCCGAGCGACAGAGCACACAGTGCCAGAAAACAAAATTTATGTCTGCGCCTGGTTGCAGCGAATCATTGCCTTACTGTACACAGAAATACACAATGAAAGCCCACGCGAAACCTCGCAGTGGAAGACGGCGGCAAAACCTTTCAAAAATCAACGAACATTCGCATAATTGAGTAGCTCGTTGTCAATGGTCGACTTGAAAAGAGGCGGAGCTTCAGTCAGGTGTGATATACAATTCCTATCTCCATGGATACCGCAGCCGGACATAACCTTCATTTAGCTGTTTGGCTTCACATGTCCCGGATGAGACGTACGTCAAAAAAATTTGATTATTTGTTTGGAATTTGCCGTTTTTTCGGGTAAACATTAATCTTATGCATTTGCGTATCTTAACCATGAAGTAGAAACTACTATTTTTTATCCTTGCGTGCAAATCAATGAATGCGCAACATTTTTGCTTTCTGCAACTACCAACTAACAAATCAGCATGTTTGTAAACAAGCTTTGTTTCCCACAGTACTATTCTCCTGCGGTGACGTCAGGGGGCGTGTACTTCAAGTCGTCCATTTACACGCCTCTCTTCAATCGCTGAGAGTAAATAATAATACACAACTTTAAGATTATAACCTAAACTAACACGAGAAATCACGCCATAATATGCTCTATTAAAGCGTTTTGTTCAATAAGTGTAAACACCGACTGCTTCACTAGACTCCTTCAAAATGTGGACTGCGCGCCTGCCTCGCAGCGTGTTTTATAACAGGAAAAACAACTTCCTGATCTCCTGGAGGGTCAAATACCTAGCATAGGGGCAGTTAACCACTTTATTTTCATAATTCAGAGCGTTGTTAATAAGGATTGTCAACAGCAATGCTTAAAAAACAGGAGCGAATAATACAATGTTTGGCTGGCTGGCTACTTAAAATTACACGTTGTGCGTCGTAGTGATCCTGGTGACGATATGTAGCAGACAGACCATTAGCAACTCGTATCACGGTAGTAATGCAACAGCCACTCTCACTACAGCCCTAGAAGCAGTTAACATAGCAAGAGGGCGCAAACCTCGATTTACTACCACGGCGATAACGTAGCTTAAGATGTTCTCGAAACAGGAGCAGCACAGCAGGAGGATGTTCCAGCAGCCGTTGCGGAACGAAGTGTTATGAAGGTGTTCATAGTCAGGCAGGACTTCGGCGTTGCCTTTCAGGACAGTGCAGCGCCTGGAGAGGACCGTGTGTTAGTGTCGAATACATGCAGCTTGTTCAGAAGTTACTACATAACAGTTCCTGAAGGTCTCTAGGTGATAGACCGCTCTATCCGCACCATTCAGAGGACAGTGGTCAAAGTAATGCTGTAGGCCTGTTAAAGTACCTCTATCGTTTCTACAGAACTAGTCAAGTTATGGGATTTACACAACGTAGGAGATATTACATTAAGGGACAGCAGAAGTTTTTCTAAGGTTTCACGTCTGTATATGTGGTATTTACATTCACCTTCATTAATGCATCTTTTTTTCTTTCTTTTTTTTTGTCTTTCGATCGATTGAAATAACCAATTTAATGCACGAAAATTCTAGTCAGGACCAGTTAACACGTGTATTTAAATTTGTAAAAACGAAACAGTTGAATTAAATGTGTTCTTTTCAAACAGCTACTTCAATTGATGTGATGATAAATACATTTTGGAATTTACACAGACAAAATTTACGCATTCACGTATTTGCTGTCTGCAGACAGAATACATTCAGATAAGAATTACTGTAGAATTTTAACACGTAATGGCTAACTAATTAAAGTGCATAATATGAACATCTCACAATGAATTTAGTATCACTGAAATAATTTGGAAAATGTCTTACACTATAATAAATGTGCTTGGAAATATATAATTTGATGCAAACAGTTCAATTTAAAGCTGTGGCACACATTTACTTCACCAGTGAAACACTCAATCAATGGTGTACGCGTATTGCATGTCTCGTACAAGTGAAATTCAAACTAGGTTATCTTCAATGGCAATCAATAGGAATACTCGTCCTTAATCAAGAAAATAACTAAGGCGAGGATTGTGGTCAAATTGATCCTGTCCATTTGTCATGCCCGAGTGATTCAGTTTAGGCACTATGCAGTAGGCTTGGTGTGGTCTTGCGAGAAGTGTTGGGAAGAGGTGCAACTTGTTGGATGCTCGGACCATCAGTACTTGGTCGACGACAGAAGTTCTCACCAGCGAGGATTCTCTCCGCCAGCAGACAAACTACTGACGTCAGTATGCCCAGTGTCAGGCTCACAATACACGGCATGATGTGCGTCATGGAGATACTCTCAGGCTCCTGTGGTGTAGGGGACTCTGTCCTGGACCATTTCTTCCGCAATCTTGCTATGTCTCCATTCTCCAGCATCCTTAGCAACCTAAATACACAAGAATTGGCAATTGTACTAGTAAATACTGTCGTCATATCACCTGTGCAAATGATGTGACGTAGAAAGTAAAGACATAATGAGGACAGAGTAAAATGTGAAAAGCATTGTTTTGATGAGAGGGAATAAGTTCTAATAGATACTATAATCGCAAAGAAAACATGTACTTATAGTGGAAACTATGAGAGGTGTAATTTGTATCAAATGAAACTTTGACATCAGTAAATTGCTACACATTATTACGTGGAACGTAATCGAAGAAATGTTTTAGCATATGATTCTCAAGGTCAAATAAGTATGTTGCATTCATTAACGAAATCTGATATTGTATTTTGTAAAGATGTACATAATGCACAAAAGTTTGGTTTCCATTTTTCATGCTTCGTAATTGTTCATGTATCGTGCGTAAATTTTAAGTCACAGAATCATGCTAGTAGTACACCCACCCAATGGGTGGGATTGGTCGTTGAATACTTCTCCCCCCCCCCCCAGAAAATGTGAGAAATATTTTTGAGTAATAGTTATTTTTCTGTAAGGATATAATATTACAATTTTACCTCTATTCTACTAGTAGCGGAAATCTGGCTGTTACGGTATACAACTATAATGCTGTAACTTGTCAACATATCCAACAAACTTTGGCAGGGAGGGTGCAAAGTGTATTCCACTCCCCTTTTTTATTCCGTATGGAAATTGCTAAAATATTGAAGCACCAATTTTTCAGCTTGATATCCAAATATTCTCGTGGGAGTGTTCCCGGACAACCCCTTATGAAGACTGGGGGTGGATGGTATCAGAGTTACGTCACAACTTCCCAAGGTTCTGGAACCCATGACTACAAACCCTTCCGAAACACAAATCCTAACTACTGCCTTGTCTAACATCCTCCAAACAGAATTTCTGTGTGCGTCCCTGATTCATGATAGCTTATACCTTGTTAAGTTAACTTGAGCTAAAACGTCAAGTTGCTTACTAACATTTCGATGGACGTCGAAACAAAAATCTATACAAATAAATCACCTAATAATGATCCTGGCTAACAGGACTTCGCTAGTGATTGGGAGATTAAAGTATGCAGGCGTGTCCTTCTTCAAAATAGCATTGCCGTGGACGAATACATCAAAAAATAAAAGAGCCAGGTACCAAACATCATACTTGATCTCAGCTAACAAAATGCCTCAGGGGAAATTTCAGGGATACAATACAATGCCCACAAACAAATACGTGTGCTATTACACGAAGCTGTTTCTTTTAGTATGCATTTATCCATACTTACTGGCTGGAGGATTGTAACATGCATGTAAGTAAAGATACAGTTCAGCGTATTACACATGCATACATACAAAGACGTATAAAAAAATTACATAAATAATATGTTTATTTTTTAATATTACAGTTGCTGGCTATCCACGAAAAAATCTAAGACTTTCACACATTTGCAATGCGCTTAGAACAATTGTAAAATACAGCTTTATAATGTACAAACATACAAAATAAGTTGCTACCTACCCCCAGAGACCTAGGTTAGTGAAGGAGAACAGAGAAGGAGTAACCAAAAGAGACAAAAATATATATTTGGAAGAATGTTGTAACGTACAACTTAAACGAAAAAAACTAATTAAAATACAAAAAAAGTGAAAAGAACGTTTATAAATAGAATGAACGATGAACGTATTCCAAACCACTGCTACAGTACACTTAAAATGAAGAAGAAACACTGGAAGATCCAAGAAAATACGGCGGATCGAGAAGTTGCAAAAAACCAACACGTTTATAGCTTGAGGGTGAAGAAGTTTTTTATTTGATAGGACTCAGTACCTGTTGATCCTACATATTTGCCTTACTTTATTTTTAGACATATTTATATAATATTTTATTCATTTCAGTACTGCCCAGTTTACTAAACTATATTTAGGCATTTTTATTAAATACTCTGAAAACTATAAGTAAACAAGTATTGCAAGGCCAAAAATCGCCGAAGAAACATATAATTATAGATTTATTACAACATGTGTGTTTCTGTCGCAACTGTCTTCTTTTATCAATGCAGAAATACTTCATGACTAAACCCAACCAAATATAGTTTAACATGTAAATAGTTATAGTTACTGCCCATAATTAGTCATGGGAAAATAATTAAACAATGTAAACATACGTCTTTGCTTCAGTTTTGTTGTCAAATAACAATGTTTTGTGTGACAATTAATAAAGCCAATGAAATGTTAGCAATGTTGTATGTACACAAACCAGTTCACTTAAATAAAGTCACGCTGGAGCATGGTTTTAAATATCTCGAAAAGTACTTTATTTTACTATTAAATCAGTCTTTTTAAGTATTGTTGTATAGTTTAAGGGTTAAGTCAGGTGAAAAATCAAACCTATTGTTTTTATGAAAGAGGTTGCCGACGTGATTAATAACTTTCAGAAATTGTGCCTTAACTACATCTGGTGTTTGATAACCATTACAAATTACGAATGAAAAGTGTCGCAGTTTACTAGATGTTTTGAAAACACCAGCTCACAAACTAGAGGCTTGCTACAACACCAAACTGCAAGCTTTATGTCACCCCGATTTTGTATATTTCACTACTGTAAAAAAAGGTTGGAACTTTTACGTGACAACCGTGAGTAAAAATAAATGTCATTTCACGTGGATAGTCAATATTTTTTTAAATTTCTTAAATAAAAAAATTTACTCGTGTCTTTCATATGACATAAAAACAACTTATGTCCGAATTCGTCCCGTTCTACGTAAGCAAAATTTCAAAACATTTATGTTGAGATAATGCACTGAAAATGTTAATGTCCGACACAGTAGTAGTATGTAAATGTAATAAATGTCCAACCAATTACCACAATTCTGAAGTATGAAATGATTGAGTTTAGAGTAATTTTTTACAAAGAACTGTTTGCTGCAGTTATGTGTAATACCAACATTTGTATAAGCTTAAACGCTTACTCACTGGTGGTTGATGGTTCCGAAGAAAGGCGAATTCTTCCTGAGTGCGAAGGAGGTTGTGGATGTCCCGATAATAACTGGGACAATGTCTGCTGCACACGATGCTGTAATTCTTCTACTGGCTAGTTCTTGAATAATAAATACGTAGTTTCCATCACATACTCGTTCCATGCCTTGCTTGTAGTCTTCCTCCAGCTCATAACTTTGTACAGGAAGCCCCTTCAGCTGCGACTGTTAACATATTAATCATGTCATATTTGAAAGTTAATGCTAATGAAAATTTTTAATGTATTTTAAAAATAATAATAATCATTCAAGAAGATGTCGTATAACATTTACATGTAGTACTCCTGTATTTACTTCGTTTGTTCACTTAACCACACTGACATTTTTAGTTTGTCCATTTAACAACTCTGACATATTTCGGTTGTTCATTTAACAACTCTCTGACTCATTTTGTGTTCAGAAATATTCTGCTCGCAAGATAAGCTAAGCTTTTTACACGTTACATGTAATATATTAAGGTCTTTAAATGATTCTTGCAAAGGGAGTGAATTACTAAACGAAATATTGTAGACATTTGTCGTTGCTAGTTGTTTGTCGGCTAGTCTCGTGTCATCTTATCTTACGTATAACATTATTTTATCTTTGCGATTGTCTCACCTGTATAATTGTGGTGTCCGGAGTTTGTTCAATTTTTTCTTTGTCTTTCTTGGTTGGTTATTATTTTAGAATTAATTTTTCAGTCATGATTTTTTGTAATTTGACATAACTAATTACGAGATTATTTTATTACTTATGTTTCTGATTGCATTGATATTAGCCTTACGCTGCTTGTTTCTCATTTACTGTTATTCATGTCTCACTCATGGTTGGCTAGGGCGACGAATCCCTGTAGTGGCACTTATCAACAATATTCCGCTTTTTAAGATAGATCTACTGTAAGTGTCTTAAATTTTTAAATAGTAAGAGATTCTGATATACATTTTCATATTTTACACTGTCATATTTTTTTTTCTTTTCTCATGTTAAGTGTAAGCCTGTATGAAGATAGTTGTGTTACTAACCATGGCGGTTTTTTCAACGTACAAGCTAGCACTTTGAAAAATACATGCAACACTTATGTGGAATGCAGATCTCACACCAAATCTCAGACGAGAATTTCCCGTGCTAGGTGGATTTCACACGAGATCCAATAACAGAATGTATTTATAGTGTTAAGTCCGGCGAATTGCAAGGAACGAAGTTCTACGCAGACCATGTTCAATGTCCTGCATGATAAACTCCGCTTTATTGCGTACGCGTGATCCTTAGGTGTCTGTGAATTAGTTGCTACCCCACAGAACTGCTAGTTCCACCGTAAAACGGTATACAGTACCTGCTTCGTTGAAGATGTATTACTGACTCCAAGTTCTCCATGATGAATCTACTGAAGCTAGGTTCAAAAGTAACAGATTTTTTGTCTTAAAATAACTCACGAATAATTACAGTCCCTGTGTATTAAACACACAGATGAGAGTAAATCGTAATTTATTACGTAGCAATGTTTAAATGTACTTAAAAGACACATAGGCGATACGGGGAAACACGAATGGCATTTATTTTGACGAAAGTTGTAACAGTTATTTTCAATATGTTTTTTTTTTTTTTTTTTTTTTTTTTTTTTTTTTTTTTTTTTTTTTTTTTTTTTTTTTTTTTTTTTTTTTTTTTAAATACAAAATGGCTTGGTCCATGAAATATTCGCGGAAATTATTTTGCCCCAGTTGGTTTAAATGCATTATGTCCACGTCTGCATCTCTGATTCATGGTTATTGGCTGCGAACTCCTTGCGAAGTGACGTTTCTCATTTGACTGTGCCTATCACAATAAGGTTGCTGCAACTCCACACGTCTGTAATTTGTGGGTAGAAACCCAAGACACATGAGATTTAAAGGTATACAATAATCACATATTATGAAGCAGAATTGCAGATTTTCACACACGGCACTGAAACGAACAGAGACAGAATTATTTTCGCGGGAAGTTCGTGGCCTTAAATTATTTAACATCAACAGAGATCATCATCCAGAATCACGCAAGGGTAGACCTTGCTGTGTGAATTCTTCTCGAACAGGATATTTTTTGGTGTAATTCCTTGAGCGTTCACATGAGCTGTCTCATACAAGACAAACCCTGCGTAGTGCAGTTGTAACGGTCATTTAAGAAAAGGCTCAGTGGCATGAAAATGCATTTTACACCGAAATACAAAAAACTAATAATTTTCAAACAAATGATGCATTTGTTTAGTTTTTCACGTTTATTAGAGCCTATATTCTATTAGAAGAATATAATCTACCAATTGCTACAACGAAGCGTATTATTACATACACAGCTGTAAAAAAATGTTCAAATTCCAGAGTTGAGTAATTTGGAAAACGGCTACGAAGATAGTGTAGATAACATTTCAGTTAAAAGTTGAAAATATGTTACAATACCAATATACCAATGAAGAGATTATTACAGTATATAAATTACAATACTACTCGCACAATAAATAAATAAGTTGTAACAGACACTCTTGGTGTTGGGCCATTTCTGAACTGATTCTTAGTTTAAACGTCCTGATATTGCTGTTACATAAAATTAAAATAAAAGTTCTCTTGTTCTTGAATGTTTAATCTACGTTCCAAATGGACACACCTGGAGAAACCTTATTCTTCGAAAAACTACAGATTTGATACTTTTTTTTTAATAACTGATTCAATTGTTTATTTACCTTGAATATTTCGATATTGGCAGAGCCGGATACGTAGCCTATAGTATAGCTGGAGGAGTTGACGATGTTGACGAATGCCTGGTAGTTGTTGACACGAGTCTGGACAGCCAGCTGTGACATGAGTGTGGCCGAGTAGATGCTGAATACTAAGAACCCTGTGAGCTGAGTCACCAGTAACACACTGCATCCGGAGCTACTTCTGGGTAACTGCTTCTCCTCGACACCTGTTGACACATTCGCAGCTTAGCTGTCGACCAGACATTACCACCTGCGTGTAACAAAAGCTCTTAAAATCATAATTATCGTTGTCTGTATTAACGTACAGAGAAGTTGGCTCTCATGTAACTAATTGGTACTTCTGCATCTTAGCTGTAGCCTAGAGGCGTTTACGAAAAGAATTGGTATAATATAATCAGTAGTATTAATCACGTGATAGGATCTACTCAGTCGTTAAATGTTTAACGGTTTTTACCGAGCGTATTTTAAACCGGTAGCATGTTGACGGCCTATTTAAAAAAAAAATCCGCCAAAATCAGCAGATGATATAACTTATATTTCAGTAGCCAATCTGGCTGACCTGCATTATTAGACCACATTTGAACAGTGCAGAATATCCTTTTGTACTGGTACTGCACACGTATGTTGCATTATAATTGAGTACTGATGATGTATACTGTAGCCTATATTATGCTAGAGTTAACATCTAAAAATTTCCATAGCAACACGAGGTTGCACAGCGAACGTTCTATGACACATGACCGCTGTTTTTTTTTTTTTACATTAAACGAGAGTTTACTACATACAAATAAATTTTAAATGTTAAAAATTTATAGGTTCAGAAGTCCTAGTAATTAATAATTATGTAATTCTATCCATACCTTAATTACGTTCTTTCGGCGACATTTTTACTTGATAAACTCCCCCAGAATTCTCGTCCGATAAGAATACTGCATTCCGACATCGTCTGTTTTGGAGAACATACAGTCAAACGCTTTGCAACAGATTTTATTTTGTGTATACACGCAGGCGCCTGCGTTTGTTTACTTTTAAAGAGTGCTTTACTGTATTTCGTCTGCTGGCGGCTATCTACTCTGCGCTCTAGCAGGGTAGACCTGAGTAGATCCGGCGACAAGATCGAGTTGGATATTTAGAGATCTTGCGGGCCGGTATACCGTACTCGTACAAGGTTCTTGCCCGGTTATAGAGTAATGTTTACTTTTAACCGAGTAGATCTAGCAAGGTTTTCGTACACGCCTTATGGAGACATTCTGAAGGTGACCATTTTTGTTTACTTAAAATCTCTACTAAGTTTCTCGTTTTTTTCGCTTTACTGTACTTTTTTTTTTTTTTTTTTTTTTTTTTTTTTTTTTTTTTTTTTTTTTTTTTTTTTTTTTTTTTTTTTTTTTTTTTTTTTTTTTTTTTTTTTTTTTTTTTTTTTTTTTTTTTTTTTTTTTTTTTTAACTATGGCATATAATGACTGGATAGCTTTACACACAGACCAAGTGAAGTGAGGAAATTTTAGTGTGCTCTCAACAGCTAGGTCTTTAGCGCAAGTGAGAGTTGACATTATGAGGGTATGGAGCAGCGCCGGAATGTAGGGGAGGGGGAAATGGAAGATCACCGAGAAAACACGCCTATCAGTGGCACCGCCCGGACGAGTCCCACTAACGAAAATCTGAGGACAGACATCGCTGGGAATAGAAACCGGATCGCCTTGGTGAGAGTACACATAGACGAAGACAGTTACGTCATAGTCGTATTAGGTCGAGCGTTATTCTACGCATTCGGAATGTCTCACATAGAACAGTAAACACAGGCAAACAACCATGAACTCGGCTGTACGCAGGTGACGGCCGTGCCTATATGACCGCCCTTTTTAGTGTCACATTATGATGACCCCAAGTTCATTAACTTATTGTTATGTGATAACTTCGCAATCAAGCCCCTCACTCAAGCTAATAAGCAGTTAGTCAATGTCATTAGTTGCATAGCTTTTTTTGCGTTAACACCTGAGATGTTTTTATTATTTAAAGGCAAATAACAAATGTAAATAACCTCAATTGTGCTCGACGCCGAATCGTGAAACCTAAAAAGCGGCTTCAATATTTTATACTTGTTGAAAGAATACACTGGAAATGTATTATGAATTGTTAATAAAAATTGACTACTAGGCTAAATGTTAGCTATAAACCATTAGCTCGGCACATCACAAACGTACCTGATATTGGACAACATATTATTTTCTTAAGGGTTTTTATAATGTGGGGCAAAGTAACCCATAGCGGCGAGTTACTTTGCCTCACTTCATAAATCCATGCAAATGTTATTGGAAATGCTAATACAGCAAAGTCTGTACTCTAGCATTTTTAGCTATAATAATTTGTTTTGTACTAGAATCCGCAAAATGTTGTGTATTGTAAATACATATGTTAATTTTAATCCAATGTATGTATTTTATAAAATTAAAAAATTAATAAATTTTAAAAATTGTATCAGGCATTGCAAGCTGTGATTCTGAGGGCTGGAGGCTGTGTCAAAACGCCTTTTGGGCTAGTAGTAGAATATAAACCCTGAATCGACAGATTTTCCAGAGTTCGCTATTGGTCGTGCTCGAGGAAGGTGCTATGTTTGTGGAGAGAGACTGGTGAAGACATTTTGGTGACGTCAGAGTCTACTGTGAGGCTACAGACACATATCTTCGGAGTAGTATTGGACGGAACAAGAGGAATGCTGCTACGGGTCGACGGACAACAAGAAGGTGCGCGACGGGAGTCGAACCGATGACCTCAGGGGTGACGACAGCGGTGCACTCGGGGTGCTGCGCAGCACATGGTGAGCCATCACCCCTTCCGACTGTTAAGGTTTGTCACTATTTGAAAGACTGTCGATTGGATATATGACTGGATGTTAATTGTGATTTGTAGTCTTTAATTTATTGATGGGTAGACATTTTCTGTGATTTAATTGTCGAAGTTAATTAACGTTTCTGTGACACAGTAGTAATTGTGTGCATAATTAAGAGTGTAGTGAAAGTTATAGTTGACTGCTGTTTTGTGTATTTTTGTAAGCTTTGTGAGCTAGTAAATCAATAAC
>PNEQ01014289.1:38326-54822 GCA_003012365.1 Medauroidea extradentata
ACTGAGAAGTAAACCTGTTTGCGTGGTTACACGGCAACGATCCTCGCAGCAGTAAGCGATAGTGTTTTGTTGTTTTGTTTTCACAACTTCGCATCGACAGCTTGTTATTGTGAGGTTATGTTTACGTGACGTTACAGTGTAAGGAAAAGGAGAACTCTATAAAAGCAGCTCGTGACAGGCCAAATTTACGTTTCGTGAAAAGGCGTTTCATTTTAAAAGCTCCGCTTACCAGACCCCACAGTTTATAACAAGCTGCAATGTTGGTTTGAATATGTGGTGAACCGAGACAAATATACGGTATCACCAGACGTTCCAACCTACGTTACAGATGTGGAAAATTGCAAATCGGGCTTTCGAAAAGTAACGTTTATCGCGAACAGCCACTGGCCAATAGATATTACTATGAAATTGCCCTAAAGTCGTATCTACACAGACGCACCAGAACTGGACGTCATTATTAAACAATGTGTTCGTATTAGAAAACACACTACGCCAAACTGCCACGCATACAAATATTTATTTAAATTTTCACAAATCCTTTATCCCTGTTGTAAATAATATCGGCATGCGCGGTAGGTTAACAGGCATCATCCGAGACAGCTAAACATTTACAGCTGGTTACAGTTACATTGCTATTTAAAGAATCGTATTTTATCATGGAAATATTTTAACTTGTACGTCATCAACGAAACAAATAAATAACTTATCTGTTAACTTTATTCACGCTGCTGTTGTCAGCCATCTTGTCACAATGATTTGTTGATGTGCAGCAAGCCAATCACAGCGAAGCATAGAAAGAGACGTAGATCTGATGCACTTTCTCAACAGGTTTAGTTTGAAAACGAAATTATGATGATCCGAACAACCTCAGACACCGTGTAACCGTACGTTCGGTTAAACATGTTTAACGTGAACTACTTCATTGGCCCGTGTAACCGCGGCCTTAATTCAACTCTTTTATTTGTTAATTGTAAGACCTCTATTCCAAAGAGCTCAGAGAATTACCCACGTGTAATTTTTTGCAAAACTTGTGACAATATCCTATTCACTTTTAATGCTTGTCATAACCACACAATTTGCTTAAAACAAATGTATTGGTCTCTTATGACCTCAATGTCGACGAGTTTTAGTGTCGACATCTTTCCATACACACCCTATATGCAGCGTGCATACATTTATTTACTGAACAAACACAAATACTGACGATCCTAACAAGTAATACAAACTGTGGGGTTACTTTACTCCACTTTTCGGCTGGAACAAAGTAGCTCCATTTAAGAGGAAAATCTAACCTGTTTTATAAATGTGAATGGAACCAAAAAAAGACGACTGAAAATGAATAATACATACAGATTCTACATGAGATACGTCTAAATAAAAATGGCTCCTTTCATTTGTTTGTTATTTTCTGGTAAATTGAGATTACTTCTGTACAGCATAAAATTCAGCAAATTCCGTCAACAACTTTCAACACACTGTGTGCAACAGTAATCTGTAAGACCGTGTCTGCTAGATACGTCTTTATTATAAGTTCTGTGGTGCTATCTATATTGTCAGGTTACATGCAGTCGATACAAGTTACAAGTATACTTTCTAGAGAGCTATGAAACATTTTTTTTTTGTTTGGCGTAAAGAAACCCCCATAGGAGCAAAGTAGCTCCGGATTACGGTAGGTTACAACATCTGAGATCTATTTATTACTTGAAAATAAATAAAAACAAATGTCAATAACCTCAAAACAAAGATGTTAAGGCCGTGCTAGATTCGCCGTAAGAAATAACCGTAAAAATTGAACAAACACATTTGAGAGATGCATGCTACAACATACCGTACCGCCAATTAGCCGCCGTAAAACCGTAACAGGGATAGAAACCTGTCTATTTCTTACGGTGCGGTTACGGTTATTTTTATACGGCTACTTTACTGTCAATGTAGCACGGGCTTTAGAAGGGTCCAGATGGAGCATGTCGCCGGGAGTGTAACCAAACAAACGCTTGACGTAGCTGGTATCAAAATGGCCGACTAATTTAAAAATTGAGGAAATATTAGTTAGGTGTGTAAACAGGACTAAAATATAGAGTCTTCAACCTAAAATATCAATTAAAGAGCATAATACATTAATTTACCATAAAAATACCAGTCTAATGTGTACTTTTGAGGTTAAAGCAGTATGGCGGCTGGCTAATTCGGTGGTTACCTCTCCCCATTCGTGGCTTCACTCCCCTCGCCAACATTCAGAGCTTATGCTACTCCCGGGTCCCAAAAAGGCTTAGCGCAATACCCACAAAAGCGGTTTCTAAAGCCATCTCCTAACTATTCTCACCTCCACGGCTGTACTAATATAAACCAAAGACGTTACATAAGAAGTAGACTGATACGCTGCTCTTTTGTTACATGGCCATATGAACGCTACATGGCTGACAAAGCAGGCGAAGACAAGGAATTGTGTACTTAACGGATTTTATTTTTCAATTAAAATACTTTGGTATAGGACATTAGAAGTTATGGGCTGCAATTTGGCACAGTTAATTTGGTCACACGCATGGATAGGCCGTCGGCGTTGTTCATGCACCCCTTGATATAAACAGTTCCTTCATACTGTACACATCATTGTCACGTGATCGTGGGCGTAAGAAAATATGTTTGCCTCAGGATTTTGCTACTGTGCAGCCCGATAAACACCCTGCCTGTATATTCGCTCTACAGTTATACCTTGCTGGCAGAATGCGCAGAACACTTTGAACACCACAGATGACTTCGTTACACGTTGTCCTGGGAAGAACCATATTGCTATGAATCGAGCCAAAGAAGCTCCAATAAATGTTGCCAACATTACAGCAACGAAGCCCTTCATATTAGACACGTATGACATCTTGGGCCACCTGATGTAGGCGCAGACACTGCAAATATAAACAAGTCAGTTAACGAACAATATTTACAATCAATCACACTTTAATTTTTTTTTGTTTGGGAACCTCTTACATGTTAACCATTTCAGTTCTTTATTTTTATTATACATATTGCATTTAAATTTCTTGTACGCAAAAAGTTCACAGCAATATGAATGCTTATCTGCGTACAAATTCTCATGTCGTAGCGTATGTTGTGATTATATAAATTAACGACATGATAAGGAAATGTCTACCCTATCCATAATCTAGTGTAACAAATATGTTTTTTCTTATCTGTGATAAACCATGATATAATATCTGCGAAACAACCTGGATTCATGAAAACACCAGTAGGCTACACACAAAAAATTATTAAATAAAATTTACGAAATTCGGTCATATGTACTGTTCTTAAAAACGTTGACGGCTAAATTTAATGGCACTACCCACAGATCGTGTGACAACAAGCGTAGGTATTTACATGTTAAACTATATTCGGTTTATCTCGATCTCCCTTCACGATATCTTTTAGAAAAAGAAAATTTTTACCACAGGTACATGCATGGGGTCAAAAAATTATGACTAGGTGTTTTAGACAGCTTTTTGAGAACGAAAATATTTGTATGCTTACAGATTTTAGGGTATTAAAACAGGCCAAATGATCCTATAGAAATGTGGCCCTCACATATATGACCAAAAGATGTCACAGTTGGCATGTATGTAGGTTTGACAGGCCCAGAGCCCCGCCTAATTAAGTTTAACGTGATATTTAATTTAACATATTTCCAGTCTTTCCTTTTGATAGAACCACCAGGTAAGCGGAGTTCATAAAACCGTGACCAAAAATGTTATCGTTTGGATTTACCGTGAATCAACATTGTTATAGGCGGTTCGGGATAAAGTTAGCACACTAAAAAAATATCTGCTAAATTTATATTATCAGCCAATTTGTTTCTTTCCGCGCATAACGACTAACGACTGGAAATGTTCTCTCGACGCGACTTTTGTTTGCGCGTGGAAGATAAATTTTGTAGTCGGTAGGAACCTATAGAGTTTGATAAATTGAAGATTATTAATTACATTAAATACAAGTATGTCGATTTCAGTTAATATTCTTTGAATATTGTTGTGTTTAAACAGGCTAATACATAGAACAATGTTCGGTAATTCACTGCCAACCATACAAGCAGTAAGGCAACAATTTTAATTTTTAATTATGGGCAGTTACGGCTATTGATATTTTTGGAAGGGTAAATACCTAACGTTCAATTTATCCCGAACGACCTACAAACCGGAGAAAACGTGAGAATATGCTCATTTTTGCCCTTAGAGACAGTGTTCAAACTTGAATGTTAAGTGATTTAATTTATTTGTTTCTTCATTTTGCTCTTCCCAAAACCCTCTTCATTCTTTGATTGTTTTCCTATTTCTTTCGTTTTGTCCATATTTTTCCTGTTTTCTTTCTTTCCTTAGATTTTGTGTTAGTAATTTTGTTTCTAAATGTCCCTCTTCCTTTTTGCATTGCAACAGAAGAATCTTAAAGAAGCTAATGGCGTCAGGTAACCGAATTTAAGGTCTTCCATTTCTCATACAGTATTACAACAGACCAGAGCATGATTGACACACCGCTCTGTTTCGATCTACCATAAACTATTTCTCGTTATTTTAAACAGCCTATCGGGACTTACCAAAAAAATATACATTAAGTTGTCATTGCCAGCAGAACTTAGGTTGTTTCAATACGAACACGTTATCTGATTATGAACATAATATGTTATTAACGTCTGCTTCTGACACTGATTTATAAACACAATATATTCTTACTTGGTTTTCCAGTAGACATAAGTGAAGTCAGCCACCTGGAACCTTCTTGCTGTCATGGTGATGTATCCTATCCCCACATCGATTTCCTTCCTTTGCAGCATTCCCATGACTCCATTCCAGGTAGCATTTTGAACTTCCATGCCTCCTCCTTGATTTAACGGTCCGTAAAGCTGGGTACTAAATGAAACATTACACTATTATAATCATGTATCTCTATTCTTCGTCGGGGAAAACATTAATTATTAACTTCAAACACTATTTAATTGGAAATCCTATTATGACTTAAAGATAAATTTAATTAATAGATGTATTAATATTTAACAATGGCATACATATAATATACGACATTAATGAAACACTTTAAAATAGAAGGAAGAAATTATGTAAATTATTTTAGCTTGTATCTTGGGATAGCTTGCATGATTTCTTTGTGTAAACATATACTAGCAATGAAGTAAAATCTACAAAAGTATTTGTCGATTCTTTGCTGATATAATGTACCTTAAGAGCGAGAGATAGAAGGAGAGTGAACATTCTTAACAGTGCTGTGCATTCAAAGCTTACTCCCGAACGAAACTACTAACCAAACTACAATTTTGGGAATATGTTTGGCACCATCACTTCGCCATAAATTCCTGTAAATTTTCCTAAGATTGCAAAATCCATAATCTTAGTAAAACCCCGTTATAGCAGGCTTTTGCCTCAAATTTATTAATTACTTATTTTGTGTTTTACTTATGGCTAACGTAAACCGACGTACTATGTAGTTTCTTATTTAAATAATGCATTTTAAGTAGCTATTTAACATAAATTTGAATTAAATCGTCAGTAACTTTGAAGTTCCATGATATTGCATAATAGTATAATTAAGTTGTGAGTTTTACATAGTTCTGCATGTTAAGTAGGTTTTCACCAACTTTGCTTATATTGGTCTCTCGTCTGTGTTTCTCAAATTGAGTTCCCCAAACGTGAAATCACTATTACCTGAAGGTTTCAGACGTTTGGTATTCTGAATATTGTGTCTCGATTGTCGGTACAAAGCAGTCGAGAGTACACGAGTTATTGATTGCTAAAGTATCGACGAATGCGAAGGTAGACAAATCAAGCACCTTAGTTCCAAGGCAGCGTGTGAGGATGATGACGGGTACAGTTATTAATAAAAAAAATTAACAAAAAATAGCATCGAGTTCAAAAACATCCACTCTAAATAATGCACTAAAATTAAAATAATAATTACGTTGTTTTTAGACAACGTAGGATATAATAAATTTATTAGGACAGTAATATGCCATTGTAGGTTTGTTTTGAATCGATTCCAGCCAAGGTTAACAAACGTGTATCGAAGCAGCATAAGTATACATATAATTTAATGATGACGCAACTAAGCATGTCTTAATCGACATAAAGACAACAGCTGCGTGGTGTTGACCAGCACGGGGCGCAATGGAGCCGACCCCCCGTAGCTCAGTTGGTTGAGCGACCGACCTGGATACGAGGGGCTCTGGGTTCGATTCCCAGGTCTGGCTGGGTGTAAAATTTGTGTTTGTCCGTTAGCGTCTTTTCAATTGTCAGAGTCATCAAATACTGTCAAAACTGGGGAATTGCCAAATGCTAAAGCTGTAAAGGGGGGATGTTTGGCTCGTTGGCGATGTTGCGACCGCGCCAAGGAGCCTAACATTTTTTTTTTAATAAAAAAAGTGGTGGGCGTGTACGGCGGGGCTGGGAGGTATGCATCTTGAATGAGATACACGAATGCCGCCAGACGTGTGAGTGCACGCATTGTTGACAGTTATGTCCGACATCTAAATTTTCGATGCGCTTGTACGCTATAAGTTTTCTCTGTATTCGATTGTGGTTTATTGATGCTTAGAATCGACTTAAAGGTATTTAGATTTGCGTTACACGACATCTGTGTACATTTGTCTATATATTTTGAGTTGTCGCTCGAAGTTCCTGTTTTGTTTATTTTTGTAAATAGGTTTATTTAGCAATATTTGTAACTAAGGTGTCACTTTAAGGGTGTTCAAGTGCTATAAAATCATAATTTTATATTTTTATGACATATTGTTAGATTTATAGACGATACTGGTAAGTACATTTTCCTCTTACGAAACAATTTTAACTCGCATAATTTTATCATTACGGTGCATCAAAGTCAAAATTGGCATATTCTACTGCCATGCTAATAGCGAAAACCAGTTGACTTACGTAAGTGAAATAATTCACAGTGAAATAACATATTACGGGCTACGTAATGAAACATTTTAAAAAAATCCCGTGAACTATTTTTGTATATAAAAAAATTTCTGAATTTTCAACTTTTTTCTTGTAATTTTTTTTTAAATTCGATATACTACGTTATGGTCTTTAAAATCCTTTATTGCATAGCTCATGGGATGTTATATCACAGTGAATTATTTTGTTTATGTAGGTCAGTTGGTTTTCACTATTTGCATGGCAGCAGAACAAGCAAATTTTGACTTTGTCGCACCGTAATGAGAAAAATATGGGACAAACAGCACGAATGTAGAAGGTAGGCACGGGAACTCAGTAAAAGTATGATCTTTGAAAGACCTATGCAATGGGAGTGAATGACTGGATTCAGTTTCTTAGACGTACTCCATTGCAAATTTAATTACTGTCAATGAAAACTAAACAAAATAAAAGAAAACCATAAATAAGCAGAGTATGCTTTAGTCAGCAAGATACATACACAACATGAAATTCCAAAATGGAATCGGGTCAAATAGAAACAAGGAACAAACAGAAAATAAAAGAAAATAATAACAAATAAAATAAAAAACCAAGTAACATGCGACACAACGATGAGACGAAACAAAAAACACAGTAGATATCAGACACAAACAGAAAAATAACAAAAAGACACAACAAATAGACGAGACAAAACGCAACAGATAACATCTATTTACAGAAAAGACAAACGACACAGTGAAGAGACGAAACAAAACACAGTAGTTTTCCAGACAGACAGTGTTACGACGTTTCGGGAACTGGAATCTGTTCGTCATCAGGTAGACACACAGGGTTCAGGAACACGGGTGCGACTGAACCCTGTGTGTCTACCTGATGACGGGAACAGATTCCAGTTCCCGAAACGTCGTAACACTGTCTGTCTGGAAAACTACTGTGTTTTGTTTTTGTTTCGTCTCTTCATTATGTCGTTTGTCTTGTCTGTATATGTCTGTTATCTGTTGCGTTTTGTCTCGTCTATTTGTTGTGTCTTTTTGTAATTTTTCTGTTTGTGTATGATATCTACTGTGTTTTTTGTTTCGTCTCATCGTTGTGTCGCTTGTTACTTGGTTTTTTATTTTATTTGTTATTATTTTCGTTTATTTTCTGTTTGTTCCTTGTTGTTATCTGACCCGATTCCATTTTGGAATTTCTTGTTGTATATGTATCTTGCTGACTAAAACATACTCTGCTTATTTTATGGTTTTCTTTTATTTTGTTTAGTTTTCTTTGACAGTCATTAAATTTGCAATGGAGTACGTGCAAGAAACTGAATCCAGTCAACTCAGTAAAAATCAAGAAATAAAAAAAAGGTTTAGCAAATAATAACACCGACTTGTGAGCATGATCACGTACGCCACGCTATCTTCAGTTTTAAGCGTCTGTTAGTTAAAATAAAAACCGTTGAATAGGGCATTAACGGAATATTTGCTACAGTTCCTACCTGTATGTGTTTTATGTTACCGAGAAACTTCTTTTTACCATATTAAATATTTACAGCCCTATTAAGACAGTTAATAACAGTAATTATTTCGATACGAATTCTCTTACTAAATTCATTTTGCCAGTCTGCGTGTAATGTAAGACAGTATATGTATATATATAATATATATGTATATATATTATATACGTATATATATATATATATATATATATATATATATATATATATATATATATATATACATATATTGGCTTTTCTCTTTCTTAAAACACTTATCTAGAGCGGACTCTTTTTTTTTTCCAATACCTTTGTTTTCGTGAGTCAAAAAATGACGAGAACTGGTAAATGAACGTTATCATAAGGGATGTAATTTGTAATCGCGTATGACTGGAGAAACTTTAACACTCTATGAGGCGATCAAATTTTTTTACTAATACACAATGTGATAGGCACTAACCACACAGGTAGAAATACGGCAACTGAAAGTGAACATAATTAGGCGTTATTACAGGTGAGAAACAGGATAAGAATGGATGATTTTCGTTAAGACTGAACCACCTTCTGCTGGAGTGGACATTGTGTATAGTATAACTATAACCGGAGCTATTGTCTGCTGTGACTGACAGAAGTAGTGTATAAAGATAATAAAGGTTTTTCAGCTGTTATGGGTCATATAGTGAAGAAGATCGTGAGACGTATAGTCAACGGATTTCTAATTTTTTGTAAGTCTTATGTATAAGAAACTTTAAATTCTCTTCTAAGCAAGAGCAGTAGTATATTTAAAACCAATATTATATGTATATACATATATATATTATGCCATTATTTGTGGCGTGGGTAAGATGTTCGCAACATGTATGATGTTAAATTAGTTGATGTATGAATTTACATTACGCATTTCACATACATTTCAACATTCTTGCAAAATTACATTAAGTGTCATGAAAATTAATTAGAGTGCAAAGAAGTTAACACATTTCTGCAAATTTTCTTTATATGATCATTCCAGGTAGGTGAGTCATTATTTTTCATACCTAAATATGTAACTAACTGCGTTCCAACAATTCCGTGACCGTTTTTCCATAATAGGATTTATTAAGTCCAATTTAATTGATTTTTTAGTTTATTTTATCGTACTATGGCATACTGTGTTTTTGCACATTTATTTGCAATTTAATATTTTTGTTCCACATAACTACATTACCTAAATATGTCTTCATTATTTTCAATACAGTTACAGTCAGCTCCTGAATATCCGCAGTAATGAAAGGGGCCGATGCCTCGGATAATTAAAAATCGCGGATAATCCGCTTTTACCTCTTTCTTAGGTCTCAGTAGAAAGAAAAAAAGGCAAATTTATTCCTTCTATAAAAGTCAGCAATTTAATGCAGTAGACTCTAAATTATTCGCATTGATAATAAGAGGCTTAGCACTTATTATTTACAAACACAAATAATAAAAGTAACGGATGTCTTAGTTATCCAATATAAAAATCCCGTTAACCCATTCATGCGCGTAACTATCTGATTTGCCTGCTGGAAAAGATTTAAATCTTCTTCAAGCCTTTCAAAATAAGGTTTCCGGAATAACACGTTGGTGAACATTATGCGAGTAAACACAGCATGTATTTATAAATAACCTTTTTATTTTTCAAAAACAGTTATAACTTCTTTCAAGTATTTAAAGTGACATATTTTGTACATACAATCCACAAATCGTATAATCCGCACACGGATAATCCGGATAATCGGGAGTCTACTTTATGTAGTACGCTTGAAACATCACTAAGATACAGTTGGCAGTCGTCAGCATATAAATGATAGTTTGCATACTGTAAAACACTAAGTAAGTCATTAGTGAATTTAGGAAAGAGTATAGGACATTGTACTGATCCCTGAGAAACACCGTGTCATACACTGCACCAGTTGGAAGTTGTATTGTTTAATTTAACTCACTTTTTGCGGTCAGACAGGTAGGACTGACACTACTGCACTGCAGCGAAAGAAATATGAAAGAGAGATAACAGTTTTTCTAGGAGTAAGTTACGATTCATCATATTAGATGCTTTGCTGAAATCAAGTAGAGTTAAAACCGTTAGTCTTCTGCTGTTATCTCATCAGTAATGTTTGACATCGCTGTGACAGTACTGTGATAAGCTCGAAAACTTGATTGATATGATAATAGTAAATTACTTTTATTTAAATATATGCATAGTTGGCTGTGCACGATATATTCTAGAGCGTTAGATATCGTGGAGAGGATATTTATTGGCCTACAATCATTGGAACTACTAGGAGATTTTACTTTTGCAAGAGGTCTTACATAAGCATATTTCCAGTGACTTGGGAAAACCCCCATTCTCAACGAGTGGTTGAAGATATCTGCAAAGGAATCTATAAAAGTTTCAATACTTCTTTAATAAATATGGTATTATCGGTAGTTTATCTGGACCCACTGCCTGAGACAAAGTGCGGTTTTTAGCCCGAGCTGCACCATGCAACGAAACTTCACGTACAACCTAGTGACAATCTATAATGGTACCTTGTTATAAGTACACTGAGCAGTGCTAGGATTGTTAAAAATAGTGCAAGTATTTGCGAAGTAATCATTTATTTAATCAAGGGGTAGGGCAGGACGAGTATCGTGTTTGTTATATTTGCTGCTAATCCCAAGTGATTTAAGACTCTGCCATAAAACTCGAGACGACGATTAAGCTAACAATAGTTTTTAAGTGTGATTTAATTGTGCTTTACTCACCACGTGAGTACAGACGTTCCTAAACTTTCTGAAGTTTTAAAAAAATTCCCCACAAACCTGAGGCTGAAAGTGACATGTACGAGACGTTTGAACAAATGAAATGCAATGTCACATTTTCCCTTAAGCTATGTAGTTGTTTGAGTAAGCCAAGGAACATGTGGACGTTCTACTCGTTTGGTCACTAGAGGAACATATTTATTCATAAGACATATAATAATATGAACGACCTTCTCATCTATGCTAGAGGCAGTGTATACGTTTTGCCACGGCAAGGACTCTGCATCAGAGAGTAATCTTTGTTCATTTAATCTTTATAATTCGTATAAGCGACAATTTTAGACTGTTTTATATTGTGCATGGCATCGAATCACGCGTGAACAACATTAAATTGAAATATACCAGGAACTGCTGACTGTCCGCAAGAAATTACTTTATCTTTATTGGGTGTAAATATTAGATCGAGCCACATATCTGAGTGTGATGTATGGTATGTTGGATTCAAGTTACATAAAGTAAGAGTTTACAAGAGGAAAACATGTACTTTAAGTTACGTTTCTCAATCGACTCAAATAAGAAATTGACATTAATGTCTCCCATTACAATTACATTTTAATAATAACATCTTAAAGCCATTAGCTCTTTCTCGAAAAATATGAGGTCAGTAATTTTTGACGGTTTTTATACAACTGACAATAGTACTTTTGTCGATGAAAGGAAAATTTCTAGAAAAATCAATTCAGTTGTGGCACAGTAGGGTCCTGGAGAGAATAGGACGATATTCGCCTTAATGTAATTTCTGATCAAAATTGCTACAACGCCACCACGCTTCGATTCACGATCGTAGCTATTTATATTGCAACAATCAATAGCAACAAAAAATGCAGGTAATAAGGGTACAACCTGGTTTCAGATACTAAAATGCAGAGGAGCCATTACTGCTTCCAACTCGCGTTTATGTGCTACTAGAATCTGAGCGTTCCGGTGAATAGCTTGCAAGGCTAGAGGATAAGGGTCAAGCTACTTTCCTAGCAGTTGTTCGGTTGTAAACAAGAGGCTATTGTCCCGTTGTAAAGGGGAAGGTTTGGATAGCAGAGTAATGGTGTGGTGAGGGGGGACAGAGTGCCTTCATCGTCACAAACACCGCACGTGTATGTATATGTGTATATATATTAAATATATTAATGTGTGTGTATAATATGTGTGTGTTTGTATGTTTGTAAAACTCGGGTAGCTATGTTAGAGAGTTCAGTAGAATCGTCAAAACAGGCAGAGTTCTAGGCAGCAAGAATTAAAATAATTCTTTATTTTTATATTTTTAATTTTGATGGGTTCGTTATTTTAGTAAAGTTACTATTATATGCTAAAGAGGTCAATGTTAAGTCAGTATCAATATCAACACGTTACAAAAGTAATGACATTCAAGTCTGAGAATTCTGCAATCCTAGTTTACATATATCCTGTGATTTCATATAATCTATTTTAGTTTTTTCAATGCATTTAAAAAATAAAATACCGTAATCCTATTCTAATAATTCAATAAACATCAGTTCATTTCTTGGTTCACGCATTTCAAAACACAATTGTAAATATTTAGCCTAAACATAGTGAGCAGAGTCTAACCCTTTTGAAAATAATGCAATCATAACAATGTTCCTAAATATATTATAAACGTTATTACTTGTGTTGAATATAATTGGTTTGAAATATCCTATTTAACATAATAAAGGAATGCTTACGAAAAATTCAAATTTGTTTGAATTATGTCCCAAATGTCTAAATCGAAGGAATGAAATTCATGTAGACGTGTTGACGCAGGAATCATGTAACCTGACGTCTGGAACAAAACAAACATGCAAATATATGAAGCATTAAATTTAATATTCCATTCGTACAAATGATAGTAAACTATATAAAACTAATCGTTATTGATTTGTACTGATTGAAATAAATTTAATAACTTCATTTGTCTTAAACTGATTCTAAATTTTTAGCGGAAATTTCTAGCAGAGCTCCAAGTCAAATTAAATATGTTGGAATAAATATTCCAGAAAATTACATTTTTTAATTACTTGTTATAATCCATGAATCTTTTGAAGCATAGCAATTTTCTTCATTTGCGAGTAAATGCCATTACATTTCTTAACAACATTTTGACTTGCAATATCAGCCAAAATTATTTTGAAACCAATGTTGTATGGCATCAAGTAATGTATATAAGAACAAGAAACATACATTGTGGGTGCCATACTTGAGGATGACGCCTTTCATATCTGAACGACGAGTCCAGAATCTACCTCGCAGCTCCTCTGGAGATAGACTCAGCTGATGTACGATTAGCTTCCCGAAACGTTGTACGTGGTAGGCTTCCTTCACCTCTAGCGAGTCAGCATAGTGGTTCAATACCATCACTCGGCTGTCCATGGGCAGATACATCCCTTGTAAGAACTCCTCTGGGTCTGGTGATACCACAAGCAGTTGGATCCAGTTCCTCCAGCCAGTCTCCAGCACCTGTAGGACCAGCAGTCAACCATATCTGGAGCCTCCAGTCAAGTCAGGCGTTTCTGACATTTATCCTGATGAGTGGTTTACAGTATGACAATCAAACCCAGCTGTATTGAAATAGAACTCTGTTAAGCAAACAGACATGGCACGGATTTACGGGATAATTGGTTAAACATTTCGGGAAGGCTAGGGGTTATCATCAGGAGAAATTAACCATACAACATGAACGTTTTAAATTGTTATTAATAACAGGATTGGTATTATTATTACAACAACAATGCTACTGTTACACAATAGTGCCACTACCTATAAGTACATTTTGTGTATGTATGTACATTTATTTAAAGTGATAATAAAAACTTCTAACTTTATATTCTGAGGGTGAACGAGAACATAATTCCATATTTGTTGTATTTTTCTCGATTAACTGCAACGTGAGACGCCACTATTTAATGCAGCTGATTGGATTCTCGAATTAATTATTCACGCGGTTGGCACAGTGACTTGAACCCTCGCCTCCCACCAAGGCCACCGGGTATGACTGCAAGCGGGGCGGTCCCCGAATTTTGCAGGTGCGAACCAAGCGGACGATTCCGCTTGTCGGCGAGTTTTCTCGGGGACCTCCCATTTTCCCCACCCTTTGATTCCTAATGCTGCTCCATGCTCAAAAAAGGTCACATATCATCAGCACTTAAGGCCTAGATATTAAGTGCTGAACATAATCACTTCACCTTAAGAAAATACTTTCTTCTGTGTTACTTTTGTTCAGTTAAAATGAAAAATATTTTGGAAACATTAAGAAACTAGTAAGAAACAAAACGGGCGAACCCAAGCTCTAAGTTTTCTGGGGTGAGGGGGGTTATGGGATGCCTTAAAAATATACTTTAAATCCCACCCCAAGACGTCAGTCCGTGGGCTCTCTATCGGAAAATGTGTATTTTAAGATGTAAAGTGATTTTATCTAAGGGTTTTTCTAACCAAAATAAGAATACACAACTTTAATAAATTGCAAAACATTTAGGATAAACTATGCTTTACATTGTTAATGGGAGCACAGTGCATCATGGCCTTCCCCACTGGATCAGTCTCTATCAGGACTCAGCGTGATACGAGATACAAATCATAGATAAGTTTAGTTAAAATTTTACGTATAATAATTCACACAAATATGAACAACTAACGAATACTATTGTCATTTGTTGTAGCGTAATGGATACTGAGTTACCGACCAACAGATACAACACAAATTTTTAAAACTGAGAGACTCTTATAAGGGCGTTAATTAATTAGACACTGACATATAATATTGCGTAATTATGTAGAAAACTGTATTTTACGTTTTGACTAACGAAAATAGCCAACACATAATAGCTACCCAGCAGTTGAGCGATGCTGACCTGTCCTATCACAGACCTCGCCAGTTTGTCTGGTAGTGCCAGCAAGACTGTTATCATGGACGAGCTTCTGAGGAAGAAGTCTATCAGGTCGGCTCCTCTGGCCAGGTTCAGGAAGGTCACTCTGACTCCAGCAGCTACTGAGACCCGGTGTACTGTCACTGCCTGGCAGGAATCTCCATCCACTATCACACAAATCATTAACAGCAGCTTCTTCAGTGTTTTGAGCCTAAATGCTGCCAGAAGGGTAGGAAATTTTTGCACTTTTGTAAGAGATGGTATTAATCTTTGATTTAATTTCTTAAGGGGGCCGCCTACCCAGGCCGTCGAGAGGTGTACAGAGCTCCTGCTGATACGAACTTATTCGAAAACTTCTTCACTAACGTGAGTGATGTATGATTAAAATATTATTCTTGTCTCCATTAATATCTAAGCTTTTTTTTAGGGCAAAAGTGTGTGTTCTGTGGTCGATTTTAGGCAAGATAATCGGTAATAAGAATATTTATATTGTTATAGTTGGGTACAAAACTCCTATACCTCATATTATGTCATAAAATTAATAGTTCCAGCTCTGAATGTCTCGTAGAAGCAAGTTGTAGGCGAGTAGACAGCTTGTAATTTCAGTGACTTGCTTCTAGAGGCTATGGTAATGTGTGAAGGGCGTACTGTGTCGCTCTTAGTTCTCCCCACTACTCAGACTAAAATGCGCAAAGAACTTGTACCTGTGAGCTGATTACCAAAGAATGTATTTCAGTCATCATATTAGCTGACTTTGCCACAAACGATTCAGGATTTGGATCCAGGATCAGAAGATCGCTGATCGCGATTGGTTTGTTCGGGTCGGAGACCCTGTTGGATGATGTCACGTGCGCCATGTTTGAGTCGAATGAACGTGACCTTGACCACTAGAGGTCAAAATTTTCCAAAATTTAGAAACACTCCATTATATTTTATAAAATAATTCGGAAAATTTAAAATACGTAAAAAATTACAAAGAAAACAAATTAATTTATGATGTACTATACAAAAATTCCAACTGCCATGATGTGTACGATTTCTTCTGTCAATTGTTTATGACGCCACCATCGTGTTTAATCATTAAAAAAAATTTAACACGCGTATTTACTCGTACTAGTGAATGATTGTTCAATAACAGAAAGTACACCTTTTTTTTTACACAATCTTAGGAGACTATAACTAAGCAAATACCACCAACAATACTGTAACGAAATGTTTTCTATACTGTTACAAGTTTGAGGAACACAAACTTTATATGTGGGCAATTCCCATGAGTTCTTTGGGATAGAGGTCTATAATTACAAATAAAAGAGTTAAATTAAGTACTGGATTTAATAGCTCACAAAGCTACGAAATACACAAAACAGTAATCAACTAGAACTCTCACAACACAATTAGTTATGCACACAATTACTC